>JAOEHK010009470.1:0-12367 GCA_025447835.1 Labidoglobus nevermanni
TTTTTCGCTGACGTAGACCCCTTGCAGGTTGTCATGGACCCCTAGGGGTCCATATGGACCACTTTGGGAATCACTGATTTGGAGCATAACCTCTGCGAATAGGAGGTTCTACTCTATTTACAAATAATTTATCTTTACGTAAATCATATCATTAGCAATTAGCCGGAGAATCAAGATAAAATTTTCCAATTACCGCCTAGGAAATAATACATTGCCACAAAAAATTGGGGAAAACAGGGTATGTTGGCAACGCAACAACTGCCAACTTAAAAGAACCGCATGGTCAATGAGAATTGTAGGTTAAGAACGAAACTCCCAGAATCAACTCACTATCAATGCTGTGATACTCGGCTAGAGATCAAAAATACTGTGATTACTGTGTCAATTACTGATTTTGGGTACACAACTGTATATATTATAACCTCGAAGGTTAGAACCCAAAACTAACGGAGTAGTAAGACTAGTGGATAAGCGATCTGATCGGTAGCAGAGCTGGAAGCTGACTGACTCCCCTGTTGACGTTGCTGATCCATGAAACCCCCTGTTGCCAAGCATCGGCAGCTGTTCCCTCAGCCAACTTCCCAACGTGGTTAAAAACCCTGGGTACCACGATGAATCGAGACGCCACACTGATGATAAATTACATTATTCATTACTAGTGGAGTACCCAGCGTTGCTTGGGCTTTACTACTATTTGCATATCTACCCGTCCGTCTGTTTTGCCCGTCCACCTGTTAGCAATCGGTTTTGCAATGTCGTGTCCCGCTGTCTCAGCCTACTTTATATGGCATGGGGAAATAATTCCCGTCCGTATTCGTTCGGTAAACAATTGTTGCTTGGCAACGGACGACGACGCATGCGCAATAGACTGCATTCGAGCGGTATTGCTGTGCCGTTTGTCGTGAAAAGTGTTGGTTTTTTCGCTATAACTTTGGAACCATGAGGTTCCTCCAATTTTCTTTTCCGTTAGCTATGTCCCAGCAGTACACGGAACGTGTTCAATATTTCATTTCCATCGAATAGTTTTTGATTTTAGGAGTAAACTGTAATTCGAAGATGATAGCTTGAGAGGTACTGTAATTTGCATTTTTTCATTTCGACAATTTAAAAATTTGTCGTAACTCGTAAACTAACATGTTTCAAATACTGCAGTCTTCAGTAATCGGGATTAATTGAAGACAGATTAGTTAACGAATTAAATAATATGAGTTTTAACTTTTATTCACTTAATACTATTCCGCATTGTCTACGATAGATCAAAAGCTGTCAGGTAAGATATTAATTTCTTGAATCCATCAAAGGCATGGTCTCAGGTCCCATTTAACGAGACGGAAGACAATGTAAGGGCGAGACTAAGGGAGCGTTTAACAATTCTAAGCCATATGTGCTACAGCCGCGACCTGCGTCAAGACAAACCAACCTCTTATGCCGCCGTTCTGCTAAGATGCTCAGACTTCCGGAAAGGGCACACGTCTTCCAATGCAGTTATAATGAAGGCACGTCGTTAATCGTGTCTAAACTCTTATTACAAGCGAATGAAACCTATAGCAATTCAAAATTGAACTGAAAGAAATCAATTGCTTAAGGTTAATAATCATAAATATCGTTATGACTTTTTGCTTTTAGAGCAACATTTTTGTATCACTCTAAACCTAACAACGAATAATATGATAATAACAAATTTGTGTAATTGGTCAAAATTATAAATAGTACCAGTTTTTATTTAATGTAATTCTGTTATTATTGGTAGTTAGATACAACTATTTATGTCATAAAAGTGTAATCTTGTTATAGCGTATTTCAAGGGAGCGGGGGAGAAAATACGTTATATCGAGTTTAGGGATATATTCTGTGGCTTTCGCTAAATCACTCAAACCTCGGTATAATATTTGTACATAGTTTGTATACAATACAGAGAGACCATATATAAGTACATATTAAATTTTTTGACAATATATATACATCTTCAATATAAAATATCTAAGAATTTGACAATTTCTTGTTTTACAATAGTATTTATTTGACGACGTTTCTCAAATGTTCTTGACTGAAAAAGTACGATATAACGCGGGGACCAAAATACATTAGTTTATACGTAATAACGAGCTTTTTCAAGGAACCGCCACTTTCATACGTTATAACGAGATAAATGCTATAACCGAGTAGTTAACAGTTTCTCAAAGTGGTGCCGCGAAAGTTTTGGTTTGTTTTCATTGTTTAGTATTTGTCATGGACTAGATAAGTAGATAAAGAAGATTTTTGGTGTTCCCTGTGTTTGTCAGTTGTGCCTTGGCGCAGGAAGAACCAACCCAAATCGAAGCGATTCGTTGAAATCTGTGGTTTAAGAAACTCAATCAATTCAAGGAAATTCGAGTTTGGAATCAGGGGAAATGTAACGGGTAAGCAGGAGAAATATCACATGTCCAGTCATTTGACGGGTATCCCGATGCAGGGGCGCCGCATTTCAGGGTACCGCAAGTCAACAAGGTTTGAGAAACTCTGGTGTAGGCTATTACTATAAATGAAAACTTTTTGACAGGTTTCAATGGTATAAAAGTATGTCTATTGATACCATGATACATTTAATCAGAAGATTGAAATCATCATTTAATTATTATCACGAATTACGTTATAATTTGCTGACATTTTGAATGCATGTCAATGAAACAATTAATTGTTCGTGGAGGTAATGAAGGAGTTGCAATCCGAAACATAACTTAAAGGAACAAATCATTGTTAATCATTATTAAAATAGATTAGTGCAATTAGCCATATTTGAAATTATTCTCAATTTTTCAATTCTAATTCATTGATTGAATAAATTTTCTGATTCTTACCTTTTTATTACAATATACAATTGACTATGATTAATTATTCTTATTGCAAATATTAGAAAAAAATTATGCTGACAATAGTCACTTTGCTCAATTTGGAACCATTTCCTACCTATTTCGATCGCAACTACAATATTACCTGTATTAATTAGAAATGAATCGAATTGGATTATTATAACGATTATTATTCATCCCTATGACTAGAAATTACATATCTAATGACCACATCATCAATCGGCGTCTGTATATTAAAATGGATAATAAAATATAGTTAAAAATTATTCTTTTTAGATATTCACATGATTCTTATTAATTTTTCGAGTACAATTCATTTCTATAAGTGATAGTGTACATTAACACAATACCAGAGCCGGTGCAACCTTTTGCGGGGCCAGATTCATCAATGGTATCTTTCCATGTGTTGGGTCCACCCACGGGACCTCTTCAAATTGACCCCTGGGGGGTCAGTGGGGTCGGATGCGTTTGCACGCGCTGAACCCGCATTGCGCCGGCTCTGGCAATATCCTTGAAGAAAAGTCCGTTGCAAGTTTTCTTATCGTGATATAAGACGTTTGCTAGCTTCCTTAGGAACTATTCCACCTGCGTCCCCTTCGTCCAGCGTAAGTCACGTTGCGATGACCGGTAAGGAACGCAGCGAAGCATATTGTTCCTTGGCATTGGGCGCATCCGTGCTCGCTCAAGGATGACCATGCCCAACGGTCGCGTGTCTTACGGGCAGCCCTGAAGGGCGCGTGCCTACAATTAAAACGAATGCATTTGCCCTGCAACTGCCGCAATTCCATATGCAGCGAGTGGGTGGGGGTCGCGAACCCAAGACGCTGCGCAACTGATGAACCACTTTTAGTCTTTCTTGGCACGTCTCTGGGAGCTTCTTCACCCTGCATTCATTTGTAATACAAAGTTTGCCAATTTAGTTATTATAAGTAAATCACAGTTATTGTGTCATTCACATATAAATGTTGTGTATTGTGAAGTGCGTAAGTATTTATTACATCACATTATATCATAGTTTATTACAACTTTTAATTGTTTGAGGAAAATACGTAAAATTTGTATGGATTGTTAAGACGGGTACGATGAGTGTGGATTCTTATGAGCCCGGATAGCTCAGTCGGTAGAGCATTGGACTTTTAATCCAAGGGTCCAGGGTTCAAGTCCCTGTTCGGGCGGCTTTTTTCGCGTAGCAGGTGAACATTTTACGCAATATTTGGCTTCATTTGCAAATGACAGGAAGCTGTTGAATTAATCAATGCTTCGCGTGCAGCGGACGGGAAAAAGCGCATAGGTTAGACGCGATTTGCTCGCTTCGTAATTAATTACGGCGGCGCAAACAAGTTGCATTCTCATCGTCCATCCGTACGAATCCAATCAATTGGACGGCAGCCTGTTTGCGTGTGTGTGCCATCGTAAAACGCATTAGTAGGTGTCATTGAATGAAACTGAAAACGCAAAAAAGCACTCGCATCGGCAACACTGGCGGCGGAAAAGCCGGGACGGAGACAAGGACGCGATCGACGACCCGTGGACGGACGGGAAAACTGCAGCGGGCGCTGAATGCGCTCGCGCTTTTTTTTGCTTTTTTCCTCGCGTCGCATTTCTTTTTCCATTTTTATATTTCGCGTGCGCGGACACCTGTTGTGTGTGTTTCTGACTGGGCCAGCGCGACGCATTGATGGCCAATCGATATGCAACCAGACAGACGAAGGTTGAGCGATCGCCAGACGCAACTCCAAACCTGAAATGATGGCTCCTACCCGTTCTAGTCACTGAAAAAATGCCGCACAGTAGCTCAACATTGATCTTATTGGGTTGGTCAAAGTCTGCGTATTTTTACATCAAATTATAATCATTTCGTCCTATACCCAGCACGAATTTGAATGTTTAATTTGGTTTCCATTTTGTTCATTAAGCGGCCGACATATTTTGGGGGCGGGAAATGTTTGTAATTGGTAAGTAAGTTACATATATTACACTTCATAGGTGGAACGTACCTGTAAACCAGGTGGACAACCATCTTTGAGTTACGGTATCTCGAGTATTTTCCGTGCTCGTCTACCAGTACTGGTCTACAGTGAACTGTAGTATATGTATGATACCAATGATCAACATTTTGCTGACCTATAAGATGGAAGTAAGGGAGATTCCCCCTAAGCCGCACTAAGGAATCCTAATCCTTAATCAACCTTAATTCTAGGGTGTTTTTTGGGTTCTTGAAAACTGTTCAAAATCATCCATCTCGTTGCAATACCATATAAATGTTCACTTGGTGAAATTTAGCGTTCTCGATTAAAATTGTTGCAAATTATCCAATTTTCATCCCCAGTCAATAGTCGCATCATGAAGACATCCTAATTGTCATTTAGGCACATATGTTGTCATATTTTATCCACTATAAGACCCTTATTGGGACGTTCGGAAAGCCAGCAATTGGAAAACTGTGCAGATGGGGAAAAAGTGCATGGGAATTAGTGAAGATGGAAGTTGTCAGTAAATCATTTGAGACTCAAACTTGATGGATGTGAATGAAGACAATGTCATCTATGAAAAAAATATAGGGTCTTGATTTGAGTTACATGGTTAATTAAAATGTTTATATTCAAGTATGGTATTCAAAGTTGCCTACGTCTTATTCTCCGCTGTGGTTCGGGTCTGTAAAATACAGGTCATTGATGAATAATACAAGTTTTGTTTCTTCAAATTGAAAGGCAGAGTACAAGAATCGGATAAAAAACGATTTTCATGATAAATAGTAATTTAGGAGATTTATTTAAAAGCTTTACTTCCTTAGCTGATAAAACGTAAGAAGTAACTAAGGTTTTCTACAACTATTCACTTTTAAATGAATGTATAGATGAGATTAGTATAAAATTTCCCAGATAGGGGAATATCTGGGCATTGCATTTTTTTTTTAAATTTCTTTCAAGTTACATAGAAAAAAACAATTTAAATTTTGGCTGTGGTATTTTAACAATTGTTCAGAACTGCTAATAGATAGTACTGAAGTTGTTGCAGATATTCAAAGTAGTGAGAACATTAATTCATACAACAGAACGGTCATGGTAAAAGTGATCTATACTATAGAGTTATGTTGAACTGAAGAAAGGTATATACGTTATACCAATTCCTTATAATTGTTAATATAATAAATCTCAATATGTTGCCAATAAAAATAAGTCAAAAGGTATTAGTAAAATGAAACATTAGTACATAATATACAATATTAAAAATGTCTTGTTCGAGTTTACTTGAGAATTCATCGATATTTTTGTACCATTTGCTTTCAATTTCAATTTCAATATTTTTACATTTAGCTCAAAAGAGAAAAATATTTATTAATACAATATTGAATTATATTACTTGTGAGTAGTGCTAGAATAAAATATGCTTATAAAACAAATCAATATATCAAATCGTGTCGTATTAAAATTCGTATTAAATAAAATTAGTGTAAAATTGGATAATGATTGAAGAGAGAATTGACAACCTATGCAACCAATCGAACAATGTGAATTAAAGCTTTAGGAAGGAGGAGTAAGAGGTTGACACGATGGGTAGGAATTCGAACATTAGGACGAATGTCGTTCATCGGCAATTGCCCCAAGACATGGTCCTTGATCGGGAAACAATATCCGGCGATCGGGCTGGCCGATGTTATGCAAATGGTCAGCGAACTGATAAGATGCATAATGACCCCCACCGGCCACTGGCGACAATGTCTGCAGACTCCCTCTGCATGCCCAACATCAATGACCGATGGCTCGAACGGGTTGCACCCTCGCCAGACGCAAGACAATAGCAGCGGACATCAGCGGACGTCCCGGTCAGATTTATGCGCGTGGCCGAGGGGGCGAGCGGCGACACCAACATCTTCAGGCCCAACCAGGCCCACCACACCCCCTCGCGACCGGCAATTAGATTAGTTGTGCAGCAATCGACTAATTAATTCAAGGCAGAGCGGAAAAATCCGAGGGCGACTTGAATTTGCATTCGACTTTTTACGCGCCAATCTTAGCTCATCGCTGCTCGTTTGCAACCCCGTGCCGGAATAGGATGCCGGCGGCGGCGTGGTGGGGGGTGGTGGTGGTGGCGGCGCGAACGCAAAATCGCGAACGAACCCTGCCGGCCGAGTTCGGCGCGCCGCCGTCCAGGATGCCGGGGCGCCACTCATCAGCGTCCTTGGCGTCGCGACGCTGCTCATGCGTCCTCCCCCACCGCGGCAATAAGGCCCGCTAGTGTGCCACAAGACGGGCATTCATGAGCACGTCCCCCAAGTGTGTTGATTCCGACGCTATGTGTGTGCGCCCCGTTCACAAAATGCACCAGCAGGCGCTCAAGTGAGGTGGAGTCGCAGGTGCACCCCGCACGCCATCACGTGACCGGCAGCTCGTTGACCACCTCCGTCGCCGCGGCGTGCGGCAGCAATGCGGCGAAGATGCTGAAGACGAAACGGGTGCATCGAGTGCGAATGTGCGCGGGGTGCGCTGGATGCGACGCAAGGTGCAGCGCAGGGATGGAAGACGTCCGCGCGGCGAAGTGATGCGTGAACTTTCCGGCTGCGGCGCGAACGCACTCTGAGGGTGGACTTTGTGGTGGACCGGACGCAACGCCGACGCTCGACTGGCCACAGGGGGATGCAGGCGAAGACGGTGTGCACCGCCAGACGGTAACATTTCTCTCTCAATCCCCCCCACCCGCTCAATCGCAATTGCGAATCGAAAAAAGCGTCGCGAATCGTCGGTGCATCCAAGGTTATCGCTACATATCATTCACCCCCGGAGCAGTTCCGGCGGCGGCGGACGGCGCGGCTCTGAGCAGCGGTCCAGCGCAGCCACTGCCTGATCCGGCGCAGTGGTGGGGGCGGCGTCTGGGGGGCGCAATCTTACAGCGCGGTCTTAGACGCGACTTAAAAATCAACTTAATTATCCTTCCCCCCACCGGAGGCGTGGCGTGGGTGGTGGGGAGCGACGACGGCGGCGGCGGCGGCGGCGGCGGCGGCGCGCGCGTCCTCGTCCTGCGACGTCTTCCGTCAGTCGGCGTCGGCGATCGTCCTCCGTCCGCCGCGTCGTCTTCCCCCTCGGCCGGGCCGGGCAGCGCCTTATAGAACGCGCGTCTTAGCTCGAGACGCCGTCACTCCTTCGCCATCCTTCGTCGCGTGCGGAGGGTTGTGCGAGCAAGGACGCGGCGGGTGGCGCGCACCTCATTGTGCAATCATTCGCATCATCGTGGACGCACCTCTGGGATACCATTGCACCTACGCTTCACCTGTGCGCAAGCTTACACGCTCGGTGAGTGTCCGACTGGGAATTGAAAAATTCCTCCGATCCGGGTGTGCGCGCATTGAAACAACGCCGCCCGAAATTTATGCGCGCATTGGGGAATTGGCAGCGAGGCGGAGTGCAGTGAATACGCGAAAACTGGCTGGTCAGCGGGCGGGAGGACGACGGAGGGTGGCTGGACGCGGTGCGTTTCAATAATGCAGCCGGGCAGCGTCCTCTGCGCTCCCTATATTTCATTTTATTTCATTTTGCGCAATTTGTGCAGCGGCGGCACGCTGGGAATTGTGACAGTTTCGAACTTTTCGCAAGGGTACCGCGCCGCTACGGACATCTAACGATGGCAAGCTGCATGTGGGAGATGGTACCCGGTGCGTGGTGTTGCCTACCATTCGAGCGCGACGCGGCGTGCGCGACTTGTTGCCTATGGTGACAGACTGTGCGGATGGATTTTCGTGCGCATTTTTCGCTCTCGGCTGCCGCATTCGCGCAATAAATTTGCCATTTGCATTCCGGTCGCAGCGCGAAGCTGCGCGCCGGGCACATCTATTTGACTGCAGCCGCCACTGCTGCATGCGGGGGCGGCGGCGGCGGCCGCGGATGCATTTTCGCGAAAAGCGCACGTAGTCAAGGTAGAGAGCTCGCTGGTGATTGTGCGCGCGTTCGCGTCCGGGTAGGCAAACATTTGGCCCTGGCAGCTTGCTTTTTATTCGCGGCGAATGCGTACGGGGTGGATGCAGCCGCCACCACCGCCGACGATCGGAGATTTACGGTTTGTTTCGCCCGACTTTGTGATTGCCGATACAAGCGGAATCGCTTTTTTTGAAAGGCGCGATCTTTTCAATCGCAAATGCCGCCATTGCCAACAATGCTAAATTCCTTGCTCAAAATAATTCGCGACAGGTACATTCGTAGAGCAATTTGCAAAAAGAGGAATTAATGCGAGACGGAGTCAGTTTATATTTTTTCAAAAATTCAAACAAACTGCTTGGTTAAAGGATTAATAAGGTTGGTGTTGATGTGGTATATCTAGCATAGAAATAAACGAAATTCACCTCTTACATCAATATGATAAGGAAAACTGCTAAACAACAACATTACCTATATTGTGAATTGCCGATGATAGGGGCATCCCTATCATTTCAAATTTAAAAAACGAGTAATTTTAATGTTGTCTGCACATTTTTACAATAATTTTCACCCTTATTTGGTACATATTGAGATACGTATTATCAGTATTAATCCTTTCCTCCAAGTTCTGTTTCCCATGACAATTGGGGGCCTTTTTACAACATTTCTGTGGTAGTATAACCTATCATAAGTTTTTAAATAACTACGGTTTTTGAATAACAATTTCTCGTTTTTCACCAAAAGTCTCAATTCGTTTATTTCATTTAATTTTGTTAGTTTTTTATCTCTTACCGATAATTTCCTCATAATGTGGTATGTCTAGCAGAGAAATAAACGAAATTCACCTCTTACATCAATATGATAAGGAAAACTGCTAAACAACAACATTACCTATATTGTGAATTGCCGAATTTCGCATTTTTGAACAAAAGTTTTAACTGATTGAGATAATGCCCCTATCATTTCAAATTTAAAAAACGAGTAATTTTAATGTTGTTTACACATTTTTACAATAATTTTCACCCCTATTTGGTGCATATTGAGATACGTATTATCAGTATTAGTTCTTTCCTGCAAGTTTTGTTTCCCTTGACAATTGGGGGCCTTTTTACAACATTTCTGTGGTAGTAGAACCTATCATAAGATTTTAAATAACTACGGTTTTTGAAAAACAATTTCTCGTTTTTCACCAAAAGTCTCAATTCGTTTATTTCATTTAATTTTGTTAGTTTTTCATCTCTTAGCGATAATTTCCTATTTTTTGGGGCATCCGGAGTGTTATCATTATTGTTAGATAGGCTTTTCACTACATTTGTATAATAGATAGTCCTTATTATAGGTTTTTAAATAACCACGCTCTGCCAGGGATTGAAATTGGTTTTTTTTTCACAAATGAACGTTTAACCATTATAGTACTGAGCACGTAGAGTTTTATGTCACTATTATTTTTAGTTGCTGTTTATTTTAGGGCTCAATTTGCAAAATGAAATTAAGCATTAATTTTAGCATAATAATTAATTGCGTTTTCTTGCACATGAGAACCACACTAATATCTATCTATGATAATGTATGAAATTTCAACAAAAAAGCAGTTTGTAACTATCTAACTCAGTGATTTCCAACTTATGGGTACGAAGATTTTATTTCTCAAAAATTAGATTTAATATGCTGTGTTCAAGTAATTTATCATAAAGTGCGTTAATATCCGTCAATCATTAACCATATACAATTACTAATTAACCTATTACATAAGGGGTTTGCGTGCCACAGGTGGGAACTACTACTCTATATGTTAATACCGTAACCCGATATAACGTATATCCCCATATACTTCGATATCGAAACATTTCTTAGGGAAAGACATTCGAGGACCGTCTCTTAATTCGTAATTTCTTATGAAAGCAAATCACCGGATTAGAAATTGCAATTTCCCAGAGAAAGGACAAAGATTTTCGCTTCGGATCTTGGATGGAACTTGATTTATTTAAGGAATGCCATGAATTTTATTTCAAAAATTCAGTGGTAAAATCGTAGGGTGCGATATCGATATATCATGGGCGTATTCGACATTAAGATCGGATCGCACTTTTAATGCTCTATTTGTTAAATTCCGTTCGTCAAACCGATCGGAGCACGCTCCAGTTTGTTCCACATTGAATTGGAGCTTAGAGTTCACTCTGACTGCTCTAATCTTGAAAGGTGGAGCAGTAGAGTACTGGCAGCACTATTTTCAAATCTTTTTCACATTGATATGTACTACATTGATATGCCTACACTCCCTCTCTACCCCACCGAGTCTATCTTGATATATATAGGGATGCATGGCAATCAGAAAGAGACAAGTTCTATAGTTTGCGTATTCGGATATTAATTGCCGGCGATTAGGGCAATTAGCAAATGGAATGAATGGCAATCGGGATCGATATTATGAAATGCTTCCGGCAACGTGGTGACATTCATCCGCATAATTTGTGCGTCAATTTGTTGTGATTTGGTGCATTTTTGGCCGCGCTTAATGACATTGTCGACCGAGGGGTGGCGGCAACGGCTGAAATTGGAATGAAATTATATAAAGTTGATACAATAAATATGCTATATGCATCCGTGATCACTGCGAATTGAGTGTTTGTTTATCGGGGCGCCGCTAAAAATTTAATCGCGCGCGCCGCACGAACATTTGTCAGGTTAATTATGGAGCACAATATCTCTATCAATTGCATTAATATGCACGCGCATATTTGACACTGACCTACCCCAGCCGTCGGCATCGATTCGCGCCCCACATAATTGCATCGCATTCGCAATGCAATCAATCAAATACCAATTCGTTTTCGCCGGCAATTGCATCCACCATTCTAAGATATTCAGTTACTTCGATTACAGTTTCTCCAAATTCTTCATTTGCTTTCATGGTTTTTTCATTAGAAATAGGTCAATTTTAAACCGGACAATCCCGGGGGGTTCTGTTCATCTTTGGAGCAGATAACTGTAATATACCAAAGGAATATCGGGTATTCCACATGCTTGCAAATAATTGCTATTTGTTGAGTGTTCCTTAGAAACACTGACTTAGATACGAGGTCAAGGTCATTGCCGCCAGATATTACACCAAATATAGCCAACAAGGACTGGGAATTCCCGTGGGTATAATAAGCATTCATGGGATTTCAGAAAATTCTCCGGTTATTCCCCAGCTGTACTTGTCCCGCTTTATCTCTAGGAAAATGGGGTCACTTTATGCAAAATGATCCGCGACATTTGTTTGGCCGTTTCTAGACCAAGGCACAGCGGACAAGAGGGGAATACCCGAAATATATCCAAAGTGGCCCATGAGTTATTTTGGGTCAGCCGTCCCTGTATTAGACCTTTGATAATTATCAAGCGTTTCTCAGTTGTGTTATATTTCAGTGAGAAACTGCAGACTCAATTGAGAAAAAAGTACCAAGAAAAGTACCTTAGTACCTTAGAATGACGTTTTGGTGATCTCCTTTTATCTGGAAAATGGACCGGTTCCCGTTAATTCGAACCGGCATCTGAAAAGATGTGGTTGCAGTACACTAACAGCTGGAATATTACAAGGATGATTATTGGTCCTTCACCTGGAGAAGC
>JAOEHK010009481.1:0-12366 GCA_025447835.1 Labidoglobus nevermanni
CAGTGCTCGGTTGGCTCCGATGACGTCATGACTCTGATCTGACTCTAGCTCCAGGAGCCATTTCCGAACGCAGCCTGTGAAGGCGTTTGTCGGTAACTTCCTACCCACCTAGGTGGCGTGCGTATCTGCAAATTCGAAGGGAATATTTAAAATTTCGCACGTATTTTGCAATTGTACAAGTTTATAACACATGAAATGCTTAGGCATATACGCTCAATTATCAGTGGCGCTTCCTTATTGTGCAAAAGGTTGCAGTAACAGCAGGCAAACCAATTTCGTTCAAAGTTTCGAGTGCTGATAAATGCGAGGACAAAATTATCTATGAACCACGGCGCACTGTCATGCTATCAGTCGGTGGTATTAAAATTCTGTAAATGAATTGAAGGCACAAAGTGTTCAGTGCACTTTCGACCAATTAATCGCAATGCAGAGTGAAACAGATGAAAGTGCAAGAGCGTATCGCCGCCGCAGAATGTCGCATTACATCGTTTACTTCACGATAACGTCAAGTTCGCTATTCTATAGCGCACTTCTCGTTAGTTTGTGGCCGTACTTTAATCGGGTAAGTCTACGTACGCAATCTGGCTGTTTGATGCTCATAGCGTCTCACGTGCGCACCAGCTGGATGACACCGGCGACAAGCAGTTCCTCGGCTACCTGGCTGCAATTGGCGCATTGGCGACAACGTGCTGCTGCCCCATTTTCGGCAAATGGTCCAACAAGTTGAAATCGTGCACATTGCCCTTTGTCCTCACGCTAGTATGCGGCCTCGTCCACTACGCCATCTACGTGTCGTTGCCGACGATGGCCACCACGTCGACAATGCGCAAGTGGTTTCTTCTCGCCCGCTTCATGGCTGGCATGAACGATGGTAACAGATATGCACGGATGCATCCATTGTTCGCAAAATGCAGTTCGCGTTGACTTGCAGTCAATATTGGCCTGGCACGTGGCTACATCGCCGAGTCAACAACGCGCGCCGAGCGTAGGCGGGCTGTTTCGATAATCACTGCAAGCCAAACGATAGCATTTGCGCTAGGGCCTGCATTGCAAACGCTCGCGGTGCCCCTGGGCGAGACGGGCTACACGCTGTTCGGCGGTTACGTCAGACTGGATATGTACACGTCGATCGGATGGCTGGGACTCCTTGCAAACACCTTCAACGTAGCGCTTTTTCATCCATCCTTGTTTCAGCACTGTGATATGCGGCACACTGGGGCGCACCGCTCGTTGGGCGATGGCGATACCATGAACGTCTACTACAAATCCATCGCCTGGCTGTTCATACTGCTGCAATTCTTGCTAATCTGCAACTATTTGTTCCTTAAGGTGCTGGGCACGTCGCTGGTGATGGACGAGTTCCTGATGACGCGGGCGCGAGCATTGGAAATCAATTCGTATATCGTGGCTGGCGGCGCGCTCGTCTCTCTCGTGGCGATTGCCACCCTGGAGCGCGCTTGCCGCCGCTGGGGAGAAATGCACGTAATGCGCATAAGCTTCGCGCTAATGATACTCGCGCGCTTCGCCATGTATCCCATATCAAAATCGAACCTGGTTGTCGCCCATGTGGCGGCCGATCTAGGATGCCCAAATTGGACGCAGCGCTGGTGCCAGGACGAGAAGCAAATGACCCTGTGGCAATACGTCGCCAGCAATGCCTTGGACTCTTTCGGGTACGCGTGGGCGATCTCGTTGATCTATACAATCTTCTCGCAATTGCTTGGCTCCAAGCAACAGGTGACTTCCAATAGCGCCAATTGCCCGGAATCATAATTGCTCAATTGCTGTGTACAGGGCACGTGGATGGGCCTTATGACATCTCTGTCTGGATTTGCGCGCATTGTGAGTCCGTTGGCATTATCCTTTGTGTACATGCGTTACGGCAATGCGTTTACCGTGTTGCTCACCAACGCGGTCTTCATTCTCACCATTGTGGCGACACTCTGCATGATCTACTACTTGACTACGAAAGGACAACACGCACCTGTTGCGAATGACGGTAGCGGCAAGCAACTAACAACATCCTGCTGAAGTGCGCAGGATCTTTACGATATCACTGGCAATTTCCGCGTGTTCATCTCGTTTCAAATCCCACCTCGCTGCAATTTGTTGCGACACACGCTCGACATTCAAGCCCATCGGTTGTGCAAACAATTGTGACCAATTGGGGCGCCATTTTTGTGCCAATAACTACAAAGTTGTATCAACATTGCAATTGAATGCAATTTGCTACAGAAAAGCAAACGAATTTGCCGAAATCGAGTTTAAAAGTCTTTGTAATTGCTCCTGCAACGCGTTTCAACAAGACAGTGTCTTCATCAGGCAGATGACAACTAAACGCGTTGCAAGAGCAACTACAAAGACTTTTAAACTCGACTTGTGCAAATTCGTTTGCTTTTTAGAATGGAGTTTAAACGATTAAATGCAACTTCTATCAATTTGCAATTTGCTATCAGCAATTTGCTACGGCTCATACTTCATCGAAGGGTTTCTCGCCGACGAAAAACATGGTATGAAGCAAACTGATGTGATGTCTACTGCCGTGTGAATCTGGCGCAAGCACAGTGGTTTTGCCTTGCAAGTTTTGCCGTAACCAACGGCTGTTGTTTTTAATAAATTGATCTAAAATCTACAATTCGTGGGGAAAATAAAGAATTCAATTTCCACCGACAGCGTGTTCTTACTTGCAAGCTGCGTATTCCTTCGCGTGAGTTCAACAGAACGCTCGCCATGCTGGCGATATCATTCTCATTGTGCGCAATTCTGGAGAGCCCCGCATGGGCTAAATCATTGCGCTCCTTGTACTTGCTGCTTGCTCGTTGCAGCAATGCTTGAATCGCCTCGGTGTGCTTGTCATCTTCATCGATGCTGCACAGATTCTCGGCGACAGCGAGCGCGACGTCCGCTTTGGAATCGGCAGCGGGGAACGCGACCTGCCTCTCGAGCACGAGCGCAGAGTACACGGCGCTGACGACCACTTGGAGCAGTGCAGAGTTGCCCAATGGAACAATGTTGGTTGGCAGGACGTCCTCCAGCAGAGTGCAAATCGCGTGCAGCTGCGAGCCGACCATGTCCCAGAGTTGCGCGCAGGCTGTGAGCACGATCGCGGAGGCCTGGTACATGCTCGCGCCCGTTTGCGCCGCATTGATAGCAATGCCGGTGACCGCTGGCAGCAAGGGCTGCACTAGGTCAATAAGAGCCTCATACCAGGCGGGACGGTGCAAACTCCATACGTGCCGCTTGTCGAACGCGTCCACCCAGATCGCACCGCAATCGTGGGTAATGAAGTCGAAGAGGAAATGGTGAAAATCGACCTCGTTGCCCAGTGATAGGATGATGTAAATTACCGCCTGAATGACCTTGCCAAATCGATGGCAAACGGCGCGACAAGAGCCGTCACGAGCGCAAAGAAATGCACCGCAACTCAGTTGAAGGGACTGCTGCGACACGGGGTCGGGTTTAGCTGACCACTCCTTGGCGGTGTTTAGTAGCAGCTTTGCCACCAAACCATTATCCATGCACACGACTTTAAGGAGCTGCGCCCAGTCGGGTTGGGGCTGCGCAAGGAGGACAACAAGTTCGGCGTATACGCCGCTGCCGGAGATAATCGCATGCGGATGCAGGTGTCGGCTGGCGAAGGCAATCCATGGGCTAGGCAGGTCCACACGGCGAGCAGCCAGAATGGCCAGATTGCCCGCGCCACGCATTAGCGCCTTGTGCAAGACCTCCAGGTCGCTGCAGCGCAAAAGCAGGCAGACGAGCAGATCGAGGCACTTGGCGTGAATGTCACGCAGTAGCCTCTGCGACGGCTGCAGCGAGATGCCCAGCCACTCGTCACCAGTGCTACAAATAGCTGGCAATAGTTCGGCAACGCATAGCAATAGGTTGCTTAGATCAACGGCGTACAGCTGTGCCCTCGCTTTCGTGGGCACGGCGTGTGCGTAGCGAACCGCGAATACGCTCAACGACTCGTTCAGGATGCCGGCGAAAACGCGCTGTGCCATCTTCGGCGGCACGCTTGTCCACAAGTCGCGCATCGTGCCCTGCATGTACAGCCACCACATCTGCACGACGTACGAGCCGTGCTCAGACTCGCAGAACGCTCTGTCGCTCTCCCAGTTCAGGCAGTCGGCATCCTGCTGAATGTATAACGAAATTAAACGCGTATGCAGATCAAGCAATCTCTCTGCCAACGCCTCGCCCATTTCCAGGTACTTCTTCTGAGTGCGCAGCAAGACGCAGGCATCGAGCGGCTGCACCTGACCAAAGCACCATAAGCAATTTGCAATCAGCGCTGCTGCGCCAATCGTGCCTGTGAGCACCTGCAAGTCCGCGTGATCTAGTGCTTCCTGGGTCAGGACGTGCAGATGGTGCAGCAGTTCGCAGGCAGACTTCTCCACCGCGCTGCCAAATTTGCCCGGGTCTGACGACTTGGTGATGCTCTCTTCAGCGGTAGCCGTGGCGGACTTTGCCGCACGCAGGACACCAGATGGCCTCTTGAATGCTGCCACGAATTCCTCTTCCCACCAAACGACCGACTTTACTGCAGCGAACGACGCCGAGCGCGGAAGGTCCAGCTTTCCGCCGACAACACTTGGGCAAAGACGCTCTTGCAGCACGCACTGCTTGCTTGCGTAGTACTCCATATCACGCTGGAGGAGAATGTGGATCTTGTCCATCAAATTCCCGTCCTCCATCACCTCCATGATTTACTACCCTTTGCAATTCTCCAACAGACAAGAACAATGCGCAGGCAGACGGGCCTACAGTTTGCTAAAACTACAGCGAGAGAAGTCTATGTTGGGTACTTTGAGGATTTTTGGCATTTCGTCCTGCAGAAGCTGATGAAGTGTTTGCCCACTATGCTTGTATACCCAACATTTCTCCGCAATGCTGTAATCAAATCGCTTCGGTCCCGATGTGGGTGAACTCAGCCAAATTTGCTTATTCGGCGACTGCTTATTGATAACGTAGGTGCAGGACTCTCCTAGAGTGATCGTTAACACGCCGCTCTGCAGGTGCAATGTCACGAAGCTAGGCATTACCATCCGGATGTAAAGTGCTAGAATGCTTTAAGGCAACTTACGCTGTAAGTGACATCGCTGTCTTTGATGGTCGCATCCGACTCTATCAATTCTTCAATGTATTCCGTCAGGCCGTCCAATGTCTCTTCGCATATCGTGTCGAATTCTACGTCGTCGAGTTGTTGCGATTCTAATGAGACTCTTGACGAGTGCAATCGGAGGCTTTTAGGAATCTCACCGTTCAGACTTCGATTAAACAAACTCGTCGCCGTGGGCAATACTGCCGTGTTACGGATACTTGCGATTTTGGCACGATTGAAATTAGCAACATAATTAACCAGTGCCCTTCTTTTGAGTACGTTATTCATTGTTCACAAACAAGTCAAACGAAAACACTCCAAAAGAAGACTAAACACATCAACTCGTTTGAGGTTATGTGGAAGTTTTCACTCTTCCGCTAGAGGGCAATGCTGTCGCAAATTGCCAATTTTGAAAATTGTTTCAACTTTCGTAAAATTTGTAAGCATCGATCTAAAAGTAAAAAAACCGGAAGAATACGAAGAAGAAAAGTAGAGAGCGAGAAGAAACGCAGAAGGCGAAATGTTTACAGTATTTGGTCAGTCGTGGTGATGTGTGACGCTGCTCGTGATAGGGCTGGCTTGCTTGAGCATACTGGCAATGCTACTTGTAGCTGTTAGATGCGTAGAATCTCCCGGACTCGCTTTCGGCACGATACGAGGCACTAGGATTAAAGCTATCAGTGCAAAAACATGAAGGCACCAGTACATATGGCTGGAATAGACAGATGGCAATTATCCGCTCGTGCGGCACTTGGTTCCGCAACTTACAAGTAGATTCGCACCCCGACCCAGAACTCCAGCAGCACGAACGTGAATGTAATGTACGTCATGACGAATCGGGTCGTAACGCACGTAGCAACGTCGTAGCAGAATTTGAGCTCAGCACTGCCGGTGAAATGATTGCGAAGTGTGCGTCGCATCTGCGGGCAAATGTAAAAGGAAAAGGGTTGCACCGGTTGGGCACGGCGCGCCTTTACCGCTCGTGCGGCGAGTGTGAAGAGGGCTCCGTTGGCAAACGTAATGTAGTAGCCGGGATAGAAGCCGTGCCAAAGGGCGGATAGTGCGTAGGTCCAGACGATGGCGTGCTTGCCGACGCGCTCATAGGCAATCATTCGCAGCCATCGGTTGGTGCCGATGTTCCACGCCGCAATGCTCTCCTGCAGACTCGTGCCAAACTGATAACAGAGAAGCGCACGCGATACGCACTTTTAATACATGGCAGTACACATTGGACAGCAGTGCAGTCAGTGGCTAAGCTTTGTTTTGCTGGAAACAGCTACAAAGGGGTTCTTCTCGAGAATCTCGTCCCAGCGCCGCGACGCCTCGCCGATCTCCTCGAAGTAGTTGTTCAGCTGGAGGGCGCTGTGGAAGTACCGGCGCGCCAGCATCAGGCGCTCGCAGATGAACTGCAGGAAGCTGGCGTCGTACACCAGCCTGAGGTCGCGGATGCTCAGGTGCGCGCGCGCCTCGTCCTCCGTCAGCAGAATGGTGTTCCACGGCGCCCACGGCAGGTCGCTGAAGAAGCGCACCAGGCGCAGGCGGTAGATGTCATCCGCCTCGCTGATGGACGAGTGCGACGCCCAGATCTGCGACACCAAGTGGTATATGTCCTTGGTGGAGAGAATGTACGCGATGGAGCAGTGGGCCGCCTTGCGGCGCTCGTTGCGGCGGATCAGCTGCAGCAGGAAGCGGTACGGCTGCATGTCGTACCACGGCTCGAGGATCTTGTCGCTGATGGCGCAGTTGCGGCACACGGTGAGCGCGCGCGTCGCGGCCGCAATGTTGAATTCGTCGTGGGTGCGGAAGCGCTTGCAGCGCTTGCAGTAGAAGAGGTTGTCGCGCATCAGCTTCTCGCGGACGCGGTGGTGGCGGACGGCAATGTTGCGATTGCACTCCTTGAAGCGGAAGTGCCGCAGGAGGCACGCCTCGATGCGCTTGTGCAGCTGGTCGGCGGCGGAGCCGCGCATGCCGCGCGCCATCATCTGGAAGGCGCGCTCGATGAGGGCGCAGATCTCGATCGCCAGCTTGCACGCGGCGTCCTGCTTGAGCAGCGTCCGCACGTCGACGTACGCCTGCATGCGCCCCGCCATCCCCGTCGACGTGTCGCAGACGCGCCGGAACAGCTCCACGTACGCGCGCCCCGCCTGCGTCTCGAGCGTGTCCATCTCAACGCGCAGATTGCGGTACTCGCTGGTCCACGTCAGCGGCGTGCTCACCGCCTTGAGGAACTGGAGGTCGGCCTTGATGCGGCGATCGTCGTTGACGATCTTCTTCTGCCGCTCGATCGACATGAGCATGTCGATCTCCCGCTCTAGCAGCAGGTACATCTGCGCGATCTTCGCCGCGCCGCACGTGCTGGCCTTGATGCGCTCGACCTGCTCGCGCTTCCACGCCGCCAGCATCGTGTACAGCATGAAGAAGTCCGCCTTGGTGCGCGGCAGTATCTTGCCGATCAGCTCGCGCTTCGTGCGCTCGGCGTGCAGCTGCCGCAGGCACGCGTCCTCTTCCGCCTCCAGGCGCACCCGCTTCCGATATTCGGCACCGAGCTGCGCCAGCGCGCGCCGCAGCTTCCACGCGCGAAAGTAGCGCTGAATGACGCGCGCCGCGCCCTCCGCGTCCACTCGCGCCGCCCGCTCGGCGGCCGTCTCGTATGGACGCGCCGTGAGGATGACGTCGGCCGTGCTCGGCACGAAGACGTGCGCGCTGCCCATTTGCGTGGCGCGCGTGGACGACGTCTCCAGCTGGCGATGGCGCATCCGGTGCGTCTGCGTCGTGCGGTGCGTCCGCAACTTGTCGCCGCGCTGCGGGTGCGGCCCCGACTGCGAGTAGCCGTGATTGTACTCGATCTGCCTGACGCGGTCTCGATAGCCGCCCAGGAACGGCTTGAGGATGCTGCGGTTCTCCATCTCCACCACCACGTGGCGGTACGTGCAGTCGTCGTAGACGACCGTCACGGTGATGATGTCGGGCACGGTGAACGACTTGTAGGCGTTCTTGGCCGAGATGTACTCGGCCGGGTCGGTGGAGCGCAGATCGAGCGCGACAATCATGTACTTGTCCACGTCCAGGTGCTGCAGCTGCACCTCGTCGGGCACCACTTGGTCCGCCTGCGAAATGACGATCTTGTTCGCGCTGGACAGATTGAAGACCTGCTGCAGTATCGTGCGCAGCTCCTCGATGCGCGTCTCGCTGGCGTACGACTGCGTGAACACCTCGTGATCGAGCGTCGTGAACTTGACGGTGATCTCCTTCTTCTGGCTCTCCGCAATGAAGTCCACCATCTCCGTGCTCGTCACGGGCGGTACGTCTTCCAGCAGATCAGCCTCCAGCTCGTTCACGTACTGCCGCTGCTCAAGCGACGTGCGCCGCATCTTCGACGACTTGCTCTTCGTCATCGCCATCAACATCTTCTGCTGCTGCTGCTGCTCGTCGCCTTTCGGCGGAGACGACATTTCGATCGAATGTGTAGGAATGTGTAGGAACGTGCAAGCGCGACAGCGTCTGCCAGGGAAATAACGCCGCTGCGTATTGCCCTGGCAACACGTCATCGATAAAGCATCTCAGCCAGAACCCACCTCAACGTTGGTAATGTGAATGTTGGAGAATTTGTTCCACGTTGAGCGACCTCGCGAGTCGAAGCCGTCGAATCCAATGCCGCAGTTGTTGCAGATTGCATCTGCCAACAGCCATGCGAAGTAGTACTTAAATCTCACAAGCAGCGTCACCATGCTGAGGTACCAGAGCTGGTAGAGGATCGTCGAGTCATCCGCCACGAAGCTGCCCGCTTTGACATTCTCGATGTGGAACATGGGCAGGAAACGAATGAATGCAAAGGCGAAGGCCAAGGAGAGCGTCGCTTTGCTGACGACGGCAAACACCGGCGACGGCTCCAGTACCACGACGTCGTCCTGTCGTCCTCCGTGCGAATTCTGGCAGCGTTCGACCTACGCGTAAACGACGGCCCGATGCCACCTCGTGCCCCTCGCCACTTACGCTGCGATTCCGTACGCTGCCACCGTCGATGAAATCGATGTAGTCATTGTAGAAGAGCACTGGGCCAGCCATCAGCGATGGGAACTGCAGCACGTAGCTGAAGTACTCCAGTGCGTTGGGCAGCGTCCGCACTGCGTTTAGCCGCTGGCCCTGCTTCATGTCGGAGGCCTTGCGGCATAAACCATCGTGCAGGCAGAACGCCAGACTCGTCACCTTCTGCGTGACGACCATCAGCGGCCCAGTGATGTCCAGACTGTATGAGCCATAGTCATACACCTGGCGGTGCAAATGAATGCACGACAAGTAGATGAGCGCGATTGCCAGCACGATTCTGCTAGGCAAACCGAGTAAACTCTATGACGTGCCGGTGGCCAAGAAAGCGGGAGTGCAATTACCTTTGCATTATTTCGGGATTGCATGTGCGAATGACAATGTAGCAGAGTGCTGGTAAGCCGGCCAAATGAATCGCCTGCCTACAAACGCAATATGCAATACGTAAATTAACGCTGCTGGCGATCCGGATCACGTACATGCCGAAACAAAAGAACCCAATGATTAGGCCGACGATGAGTCCGAAGCCGTGCCGGGTGGCAGCTTTTGTTTTGAATGGATGCAAAACTGTGCGAAACAACGTTGCAAGTGCCAATGCCGCAAACTGGCTGATGGCAAAGTTGACCTGAAAATTGAACTTTGCCATAATAACATAATAACAAGGCCGTCAATCATTTCTAGCGAGTGCAAACAAGCGTCGCGTAACTGGAACCGTTTACGCTTCTTCTTCTTCAACTGCAATCGTTGAACTAATGACTTACGCTTATTAGCCTCAATTGACGCCTAATCATACCTGATCAACTGAAACTCCCATCACATCACCAACGTTGCTGAAGATGCGGCTGCCCGCGTAGTAGGCACTCGCATCTTGGACTGCATGAATGGCCATCGCGTCCACAACAAATTGCTACGCCGTGTCACTTGGAATTTGTCACATTGGATGCAATTGTTGCTGAATTGCGTAGCAACACGCCTCGCATGCTAGTCGGTTGCACATCAACTACGCTGGCAGCTTGCTGACCCCCGTCGTCGTGCAAATACTTCTCAGCGCGAGGCCATCCAGCTTCATCCTCCGACACCGCGCACTCCACACATTTTCGCCCCCACCGGCCACATGTGTTCTGTTCACTTGGACTCGCCAAAAACTTCCTGCATGGAGTAATCAGTGATTGCCAGGGCTTCTTTAAAATCGTGCATGCAATCTTAATCATGATTGTAACACGGATATATTTAAATGATTTGAGCCTATATGGCGACCTCCTGAGTGGGAACGCTGTTGTTTCCAATGCCATTTATGGGCATACGGAGGTGTTTGTTATTTATTATTATTCATTTATTATACTTCAAGTCTTCTATTATTTGAGGGTCTACGTGCACCATTCGCCCTGAAAACTGCGGCCTAAAAGGCCTATTGTACTGTGACCCTCTAACTAAAAATCCAAGTGACTCCTTTTGAATTTCCTGAAGGAAATTCCCATAGCTCCCTTGGAGGCATTGCGATTATGTCAGAGGGCGTCAAGCTGCCCCTCTTCCATATGCGCTGCCGTATGTATCAAAACGTATTGCATGAGCATAGGATATGATGGGCCGTTTCTGGCCACTCCCCACATGCTCTGCAAGTGAACGAATCCACTAATCCCAAATTACACAAGTGGTAATTAAAGAGATGTCCGGGCACCATTGCCCAGCAGGATTCTCTTTTAGTCGCCTCTTACGACAGGCAGAGATTACCGTAGTGGTATTCTAGCCCCCCGACTACAGGGGATATATGGAGGGGTTTTGAATGTTTATCTTAATGAAATTTTGCGCGCAAACCCTTCCTTTCCAAGTTTTCCCACTTTCCGGAAAACAACGTTTTTGGGTGTTGGTGCGTTACGGTGTTGCCGGATTTGGATTGACAAAAAACTCTTAAAACGTTGAATATTATAACAATGGCACTAATAGTTGATAAAAGAATTCAATAGAAATTGATTGCGTGTAATTTGGCTATTTATTGCAAAATCCTGCGATTTTCTATATGCATGCAAACGTTCTAGAACATGTTATATGTTATAAGCTATTTATTTATGTTATAATAACAATAGACAGAGACTTTATAGACAGGCGTGCACCATGGCGTGTCGGTGGCGACTGGTGGCGCGTCGCCGGTGCTGCCCACTGTGTGCGTATATTCGTCACACACAACATCCCTTTCCTCAAGACATTACAAGCTATGTTACATAATCTAGAAGATAACGAGGCTTGACGATGTTTCTTTTCGGGCGTCCTGTGACCGTGTTGGTTGGGGTCAAGATCCGAGCGGTGGTAGGAGTAGCAGCCACTGCAGGTTTTGAAATCTCGGTGTCAGTCTCACCGTCGCTCATATCGTCCATGTCGTCATCGCTCAAATCTACATGATGATCATTACATCTAGTTGCTTTTAAAAATCTCCTATTCCTAACATATAATGCACCATTACGATCTAATTTGATAACATACGATCTGGGCCTAGATTTACAGATATCTACCACACGGCCCGTTTCCCACTTTTCCCCGAAATTGAAACCTGCTGCAATCACGTTTTCGCCTTTCTTTAGTGGTGGTAGGTCTTTAGCACTTTTGTTATAATGACATATATATTTGGGACTAGGACTTGTGTGTTTGACGATTTTAGGGTGTAGCTCTTGATTCTGGAATGGCAGCAAGCTTCTAGTTCGTCTACTGAACAATATTTGAGCTGGTGAGGGTTGGTTCTCATGTAACGGTGTATTTCGGTATTCTAATAAGGCTAATTGTTCGTCCTTGTTATCGTCTCTGGCTTTTCTTAATAGTAACTTGAGTGACTGGACGTGTCGTTCGATAAATCCGTTTGATTGAGCATATTTTGGTGAAGAGGTAACTTGTTTAATTTCCCAGTCTGATAGAAATTTGGCGAAATTGAAATTGTTAAATTGTGGTCCATTGTCCGAATAGATTATTTCCGGTATTCCATGCCTCGAAAATGTTTCTTTGAATGCGTTAATAATGCAAGTAGACGTAGTATCTTTGTTCATTTTTATAATTTCGGGAAATTTTGAGTATTTGTCGACAATAAGTAAATAGTTTATGCCTTCAAGCTGGAATAGATCACACGCGACCGCTTGCCATGGTCTATTGTAGTTGTTTTCGTAAGGTTTTAGAGTTTCTTTCCTATTATTGTTTGAGTGACGCAGGCAACTCATACAATTTCGCACTTTGTT
>JAOEHK010009492.1:0-12362 GCA_025447835.1 Labidoglobus nevermanni
ACCGGCAGCTGTTCTCTCAGCCAACTTCCCAACGTGGCTAAAAACCCTGGGTACCGCGATGAATCGAGACGCCACAGTTGTCATGAAAAGAAAAACTGGAAAAACGTTATGGTTGTAAAGCTAACCTTCATTCTTTATCTACCTATGTCTATTCTGCGTAGGACTCTACTAACTGTATGTAAATTTTGATGGGGAATGTAGCCGAAACAGATATGAAGTTAACCTGTTGTTGGTGTTTTCCATGGTGAATGAATATTTATTGGGTTTGAATAGTTTGATGTTGTTTACAGAATAGTAAATAGATATTTAGGTGTATGTCATGTGCGCACGTGTGTCGTAATCAAATCGAAACGACTATAGCATATGGCTGCAAGTTAAGGGACGTTGTTTGCGTATATATCCTTATTCGGATGTCAGCTATCGGAAAACTGCATGTGAAGAGAAACGTGATGAAATTGGTCTTATGCCAACTTTGGCAATGCAACAGCGCGGACAGAGTGCGGAAAAAGCTGTTTTGCCCGCTGTTGTCCTCATCCTTAAAGTGTTTTTAACGAGCCAGATTTTGCTGTCACTGACGGATACAACACTGCGCTCATCCTGAGTAAGCAGATTATCCGATAGATTGTGCATTTCGCTAATATACGAGCACACACCATTCGAGGTGGTGCAGGTGGCGCAAACGTAAAATGTTTCCCAGCTTGGATTTCATGATGTAGACGCAAAAGCCTTCATTTAACTTAATTGTTACCTTAAATACCAATAAGGACAAAGTTCATGTTGAAACACATTTGTTGATTAAATATTAAATTTTCTAATTAAATTTCTGAATACTATTGACTCTTGCTTGGATGAATTTAAGAATTTGACCTTACTTAATAGCAAAATATAATATCTGAACAAATTGGAATCGTTGCACATTACTAGAAACTAAAAATTTCATGTTTAAAATTGAACCCATATCCAGAATCCGACGCACCCTGAGGTTACATCATTTGTAATGGAAAATGAAGGGTTTTTCGCTAAAACCTTTTGACCTATCAGTTTTTTCTCCCGTAATCATTGTCTCAAGAGTACAAACAACATTCCCAATATTTCATTTTGTTCTAATTATTTATATTTTAGGCGTTAATCAAGAACACACAACCGGACAACGTGAACGGTGAATTTAACACCGCCATATTTCGATTTCAAACATTTCAAGAATTTCCTTAACTTGTATAAAAATCAATGTATGTCTGTCCGTCTGTCTGTATGTATGGAATCTCCTCCTAAAATACAAATAATTCGATCAAAATGAAATATTGGGCATGTTTCGTGTAACAATGTGGAAGGAAAGACAATTGGAAAAACCTCATGGTTCGAAAGTTACAGCAAAAAAAACAACACTGAACGAATGTAAACGGGAATGAATTTTCCATGCCATATCAAGTAGACCAGGATATCACAACACAACAGTATTAACCGATTGCTATCAGGGGGAGGGGCAGATCAGACGAACGGGTAGATGTGCAAATAGTAGTAAAGCCCAAGCAACACTGGATACTCCACTAGTAAATAATAAAATAGTTAAAACTTCGTTCTTTCAAGTTCCTTCCTAATAAACCACTACTAAGTGATATAATTTCAATCGTGGATATAGCTCGGAAATCAGTTTCCATTCAAAGGGCACGTAGCTTACAGCGTGGTCAACTTATCTTACACCAAGCTAACCTAAAAGTCCTTTTCGCGTGCATCCTACCGAGTGTCGCAAGATCCCATATACCGGGTGTTACACCACTTTGTTAATTGGGTTGGAACTTAAATCTTGGCGATGCTAGGGAATTCTAATCAAATTTAAAATGTACGGTTCGACAGTATATTTTTGGAACGCGCACAAAATCCCCTCTATGCAAACAGTGAACTAGAAAACATTAAAATCCGACAAAATTGCAGCAACTAACAAGCGCAAAAAACAATTAAAACTTTTAATTAACAAAAATCGGTCCGCATCCATGATCAGTGATACCATTTTTGCGAGTGTGTGTAGGAAGTTAACGCAATTTCACATGAAATAATGAAATGAAATTGTATTAATCACGCAACTTTTGCCATTTAAACAATTACAGAATTGTGATCATTTTACTGTTAGCACACGAAGTTAAGCAGAATTTCTAACAAGCAATATTTTTATTTGCCATACATTTAATGAATGCTGAAGAGCAAATTCAACGTTAGATACGTTGAATTTACTATTCAGATTAGCAATGCAAGTTCAAGCAAAGTTTACATTTGATTAATTACCGCGAGCGAATGCGGTATTGTTTGAATAAAACTGAAACTAATTGTCAATTTGAAGCTGTCTTATAGCGGAACGGATGAAGGATGAGGCGTAGAAGTCTGGAGACGTGTACGCAAACTTCTTGCAGCCACGAAGATTTACGTAATCTGAGGAAAAAGATGCACAAGAAATGCTACGGAGTGCCGCGACAAAGTTGATGACGATGACGAAGTAGTTTCTAGGAAGCCATCCGTGTCGCCATTCCTGCTTATTGGCGAATCCATTGCGACAGTGCCTCTCACAAGTTAATGTCTCTTAATGATTTGTTAACGATTTGAAGTTACCCCGCCGTTCCATTCTCCAACTTTCTGCTGCTTTGTTCGCGTTCATGCGATTGAGTTTCTTCGCCACTGCGTCGCCCTCAATGTGTATTTGTGCTATTTGCAAATGTTGATTAGCGAACTTTTTCCACGTTTTGCGGCAATTCACGTCCCCATTCATTTGCATGTCACTCCCAATTGGCAATTTACAAGCTTGTAAAGCCTGCCTGACTATTCCACCACTTGCATTTATTCGTTCACTTCAACCAGTTGCCTCAATCGATTTTCAGGCAAAATCTCCGCAACATACGCATAACTTCTACGTGAAGTAGCAATGAAGAAAAGCGCAAAATTTGTATGCGCATAACGTAAATGCACCGGGTTATATGTTGGCGAGAAATATAAAAATATGTTCAACTGCCAGCGGTAAAGATGCGAATCAATCGCAAACCTGTGACTACATAATAAAGTTGATGCCGAATTCGGTGCAGATGATGAGATGCAATGCGGGGCAGTGCATTTGATGCACTTGTTTACGTTCGCGTTGAATAAATGCATAAACTAGTTGCGCATATTGCGCATTTGAGAAGAAACTCTCAGACTCGGTAGTTTTCCTGGTCCACGCAAAAGCTCATTGCGAGAAAATAGCGATTGGTGTCGTGAAGAAGTCGCAGCCTTCAACGAATATCTATAAAATTCGCCAACATTTGCGCTATGACGTGTGGCAATTGCATAATAAATTTTACGAGATTGCAAGTATGTATTACTAGCTTGCAGATCTAGAATAAGGAATCTGAACAGTTCATTTGAACATTTTATTATGTCATTGATAGGTGCTTACAATGCTTTACACATTTTCTATCAAATACATTCAATTTTATGTTTAGCAATGTGAATATTATGGCAGAATTAATGAATTCAGGCAATTTTCGCCCTTAGCACAGTGGCCTAAAAGACCTATTGTGCTGTGAACCTCTTATTTAAATTCCAAGTGACTCCTGCTGAATTTCCTCCCAGGTATTGTAGATATGTCCGAGTATATCAAGATATTCCTCTTCCATATGCCGAATCGCCCTCGAGTCTAGTAACTTGGGCTCAATCCCTGGAAGAACGTTACTGTTGACTACAGTACGATATATGAAATGGTAGGTGTGGTTGCAGCTTGCTCCTCTACGATTCCCCATTCCATCCCAATAAGCCAATCATAAATTCCATTACGAACTAATAATAGGACCTAAGTGCTGCGTGTGTCACAAGCCCTCCAATAAACCAACCTTAATATACTAAAAGTTTGCCCAAAGCATATATTTTCTATATCACAGGCTGATACGCACAAAATAAGAAAGATTATTTTATTATAAGGGAAAATATAATTGAATCTGTTCTGGATTTTATCGAAATAAAAATACATAAAATCCGAACGTTGCAGACAATTTTCTCAGCCGAATATGCTTTCGATTACATTATACTGTGGATTTGCCAGTCCTTCTATCCTTCCGCGTCCCTCCGTTCATTTCTGGAACACCTGACATCCTATCACGTAGCGCCAGATCCGTATTTACAATTGGCAATACCGCAATGAGTGCAGGAACATGCACTGGTTATATGTGAAATAAACGAAAAGAACTAATAGAAATATATTTTTATTGATTCTTGTCGCAGATCGACCCTGTCAATCGCGCACATTTTTCTTCTTACCCTCGAAGCAGCATCGTAGCATGCTCTGCCATTGATCCAATATTGCGTATTACTTCTCCACAGCATCAACTCGTCCTCATCCACGCTGGCTGCGCTCTAATCTATCACCACTTGTATCACATGCACGTACATAATTTCCGCATATTGCGCTCTTTCCCACAACTTTCATTCTATCCGCTCATTTCTAACAAGACTTTTATGACTTCGGAATTGTTTTGCTAGGTTCAAAACCATTGATGGCATATGGACGATTTCTCAGATTTTCCGCATGATTGCAATTTTTCCGTTCATGTCGAAGGGATACGTCGCAATGTCGTGACAACGCATTTATTGCTTTAACATTATTAATGCTTTCCCTACATGCGCCATTGCCTTTTCGGTGGAAATAGTGACATTCATTTCAAAAATATCGAATTTTATAAGGTAGAAATATCCATTATCCTACATTTAGAATGAAGAGAAATAAGACCGCTCCTATTATTCATGTTAAATAAGCAACAAATCTGAAACATATCTTATAAACTGCCAATAGAGCGATGTTTAACTTTGCTACATTTAAAATGTTGAAATGAAAGTTTGAACGCTGATTTGTGGACAAAGGTGAACACTGTGCTGTTAACTCTTCCGTTATGTCCGCAGCAGCAGCGCCCTGGGGCTGTAAATGTCCGCAAACGAACATTATTAACGCACGACGTGACACAATATTTCCGTGTAATTGCAGCGTGAACGGAAAACGCCCTGCGAACGATTAACTACATCCCAAATAGCGAGCAAACCAGCCCACAATGCACAAAAATGCATTCATGAATGAACGGATGAGCAATATTCAACATCCTGAATGTACCACCCGTTATAAACTCTCCCAGCTAAAAGCGATCATCAATTATCGTCTTTCATGTAGCAATTTTAAAAATGGCGTAAACATTATTCATTAACCCTTTCAGGGCAAATTTTCTGGTCTTCGGATTGACGCCAATGTGGTTCCATGCAACGAATATCCTCCTGCACACCGTTGCCGCGTTGCTCTTCACACGCGTGTGTCTTCACATCTCAGGACTCAAGTCGCCCTTCGCCACGTTGGCAGGACTCATGTTTGCTGTCCATCCCATACACACGGAAGCGGTGAGTGAACTAACTAGTATTCGCCCTTAAACTGAAAGTATTGGAAGGATATTGCCGCCATATTGACAAACTTTCATTCAAGCAGGCTCGAAACATGATACGCAATATGTGGAAGGATTGGACCTATCGATTTTTGCCTACTCTCGTTGAAGACAATTACAAGTAGTCGACCTGCATAGTGAAACAAATAGAAAGGTCTAAAATTGGTTCATGTGGCTAACCTAGCGTGGATAAATACCCAGAATAGAGAGAAGAAAATTGCCGAGGCAGTGAGGACTCTGAACTCAAAATAGTGAGGACAACTGATGCTCAGGTGGTCAGAATAAGACCTAGGGCAGTCTCTCAAGCTTATTTGACTTGCGTCACCTCAAAACGTGAATAGTATGAAAATAAATTACCCTATAGAGTCGGGGCGTATTTTTCCTTCATATATTCATATTCACCCGCTGATGGATGACCCAGCTGAAGGCAGTGCTGTTCTCGACCGACCCACTAAACCCTGGCCTTATGCTATGGCTGTCCTCTTGTCTATATGCTCTCCTAGCTGCTAAGACTAAAGAGATGGAGACAGGACCCTAGAAGAAGGGTCTAGGTTCGACTTATCCAACGAGTCTAGGCGTAATGGAGGACAAACACATTTATCGCTATCTGCTCGGAAGGATGAAGGGTATTCCCTGGGTTTGTCTGATACACTTCGACCGGAAATAAAATACGAAACTCGGACATCCCCCGTGCTTTTCCGTGGTACTGAGCAACGTTTGTATCAAAGAAAGGCACCGCCAACCTGCGAACGGACAAGCTCGGGTTTTCCCTAATGAAGATATTGTTAGGATTCTCGTCGTCGCGTTCATGGTTGGTGCTGGTTGGTACATGGTCAGTTAGTGGGCATTTAACTTATTGCGTTTTGCCTGGGCTCATAACCTGTTAGGATTATTTTGAGTACTGAATGCTGCGTTGGCCTTTATCAATAACTAGTGGAGTACCCAGGTTTTACTGTTATTTGCACATCTACTCATGCATCTGTTCTACCCGTCCACTTGTTAACAATCGATTGGCGACGACTTTCTCGATTTCTTCGTGTCCGAGCCGTCGTTGTCGTCGCCGTTCTGCTGGCCAATGTAGCTAATCCACGTTTCCGCGCCCACCACAATTTGGCTGAGGAATGTTTCGCCTTCGCGGTTGAATTGCATATACACACCACGTTCCTGCCGATTTCGTGAGGTCTTGGGCTTATTGGTAACGATCTTAGACAAAGTCGTCCGCGACACCTCCGGTAACTGTGTGACGAGCTCGTTCATCGTCAGCCCATGGTCCTCTTGAAGGTTCGCTTGCACGCGTCTAGTTAGATCGTCTGTGGCCACACTCGGACGGCTAGGGAATATAGTCAAGGCTATTAATTACTGGGAATTTATTGCTTAACATTAGCCGAAAAGAGGTTATGTTTGAATTCTTATTCATTTCTGAGACCATTCCCGATCCGGAAAGCTACGTAGAGCTTTTCATAGTTTAGTTCACGACTACATATTTGCACATCTGCACCGGTTAGCAGTGTCGTGCCCCGCTGTCTCAGCCTACTTGATAATGATAGCATCGGACTCGCGTTTGATATCTCAACAGATATGACGTAAAGTCCGGGGAATTCCTTCGAATTGGGGTCCCTTTATCTAATTGGCGGTCCCTATTCATTAAGCACAATGAAATCAACTTTGAGACACTGTGATCTATGGAAACCACAAAGAGGTGCCAAGGTCCAATGCTACTCTATATGTAATATTGATTCATGCCTATATTACAAATAAAGAAACAGATAGCACATGCATATGTTAATAAAATATACAGCCCGCCATATCATTTCAACTCTAAATTATGCATAATGCGGACGAAAGTTGCACCAGCATGATATATGGTATGGGCGATTCACATCCGCATTCCTCGTACGCGAATGAATTACCACATGAAAGGCGGTGGCGGCGGCTTCTGTGGTGGAATTCCTGCCTCGAAAATGTTGCAGGAGACGCACTGACAGCCACTAAACAATGGATGGAAACTTCATCTGGTTTGTTGGCACACACTTGCACGCGACTAACCAAGAGTATGTAACAAGTGCAATACAATGTACAATATTAGCAGATGTGCGCTATGGTCGCCGCCATTGCCTTGTGCCCACAATCCTGGCAACATCAGTTGTTGTTGCAATGCCGACATTGCAACGCGTGGATCGAAACGCAGTGCAAGGCGAATGAAGGAGAAATTCCGTTAAACAAAAGCGCTCCAGCCGCCTTCTTGAATGCCGGCAAGATGAAACAATAACAATAACAAACGCATACGCTTCTCCATTTATTGTTGACTGTGCACTTGCATTGCTGATGAGTGATGGCGATATGTATTGTAATGCCCGAAACTAGATTTGCGTTGAGGCAATTCCGAATTTGCCCGACTGATTTCCGTCACAATGACAAAAGCGAACAAACCGACAATGAGGTGCTAATCCGATGGGTTTATCATCTGCATATTTACTTCCCGCACTCTGCCATTAGTTCATCCTCTTGCTGCTGTAAGCTACTTCAATCACTATTTCCCCTTATCGGAAATTGCATTCGAGATGTTCGACCTAGATTTGCTCTGATATTTACTCTCCTCTGCAATGTACGCCATCAACTTTCATACTTTATCAATTTTCTCCGCCATCTTGTAAGCGTAAAGCTGAAACACCCCTACTTCTTTATAGACGCTTATTGCGGTCCCTTGCGCTTTTGCGTTCACTTTCTTTTGCTTTGCAACCGTGCGAAGACTTCATAAAGGGATAAGGAATGTTTCTTCATTAGTCATTTCACAGGGAGGTTTATTCTGGGTGGGCGCGAAGCTTTGTTGTGTTGTATTATATTTCTTACCTAGTGCGTTATTTTAAGTTCGTAAATAATTTAGCGAGCACACAAACACGAAAGTTGTTTCGCTGCTCGCATCTTTATATTATTTCTTTGGCCACCGCGGACGAGATGCTGTATTAAAAAAGAGCACGCGAGAATAAAAGACGATTATAAAATATAATCAACGCAACTTTGACCGAAATTATCCCGCACAAATGCAAGAATTCAATGCGTGACTGGCGTTAAAATATGTAATCAGAAACAAACGACTGTCGGATGAAATACGAGATAGCAAAAGTTTAGTGCTCTAGTTCGATTGCCAACGCGACCAATTAATGTAAAAAACACGAAAGGGGCAGCTTAAAGTAAAAAGGTTTGTTGCATGTTCAGGTGACACATCTTCATCGAACTGAAGAGATCATTTATGACAAACTAGTGGAGGTACCAGCTTGGCATGTGTACAATATGTTTCTTGCTACTTGAGGAATACCAGATTCATTCATTGGAACTAAAAATTTCATGTTTTAAATATGATTTGTAATGGAAAATGAAGGTTGTTTCGCTATAACTTTCGAACCATCTGTTATTTCTAATTTTTCTTCCCGTTATCATTGTCCCAGGACCACACAGAACATGCCCAATATTTCAGACTAGACTAGACGAGGTTACGTAGATCTCTATAAGTTGATGATATTTCTTGACATTTTCACCATATTGCTTGGCATAAGAATATGATGGCAATTGTCTTTATCCCATCCTCAACTATTTCTCTAATCCACTCTTTCAGTTTTTAATTCCCCCAACTTCCAAATCATAATTTTTAGCTTGGAAGAACGAATAAATCACTCATCATTACAAAGCACTTACTTCTGCGTTGCTACTGTTGAAACGGGTATATCCTCCATATTGTGAGTTGTAAATTTTACGTTATAGGATTCGTAGGCTCAGTATAACGTAACGTTTCATTTTGTTCATTCTGAGCCATGCAGATTTTAGCTAGAAATTTGCTGAAATATAAAGTATTAGTCCATGATCCCATCCCTGACAATACATAGCTAATATGTGAAATAGTGGCGGACACTAATTGACATATGGTAACAATAAACGGCAAATTTTCCAAGCACGCTCTTTCCAATTTACTGCTGGATGCCATCTACCCGATCCGTCTAGCTGTTCCGAATATAACCGGAAAATTGTTACTTACTGCTACGTCTACGTATATCGTAGGCTATAGCACTAACGTCACATTGCAATCTGTTCCACCACATTTACTATACTTGCCATCGTGGCATAAATTTTATAATTTAATGTTGTTATGTTTTTTATATATGGAGAACGAGTTCCTCAATTGTAGCAACCTGCTACACATAGGCTTCTACACCTCTTGCTAAATGATATTACGAGCATAATCCTAGGAGATTAGTTACCTGCCGGACAGAGGCATAGAACATGGTCGATAAACACCTCAGCTTCCTGCAATCCTGCAGGGGAGTTTGTTCAGATGGCAATGACCTGTATAGAAGGTCCTGAGTTGTAGGCGATTCAGGCTGATGAGATCGTTGGATCGTCTTTGACTTGAGGTCTCACCCTGGCTAGGTTCGATGCCATCAATCCCTTGTGCTGCTTAGCAGTGTAACGTGTAACGTAGGGCCTCTTAGTTCTTGGAAGGTAATCTAGCATTGGGTTATTGGGATGGGATAGGGAGTCGTAGAGGAGTGTACTGCAACTACATCTGTCATTTCAGATGTCGTTCTATCCTCTCTCTACTGGCCGCTTGGTAGTCAACGGTAACGCTCTGCCATGGATTGAACGCAAGTCACTAGACTCGTGAGCCATCCTTGCGCCATATGCGTAGGTCTTATGCCCACCATGCTATATTTAATGTCCTTGTCGAATCGGGACAAATCGGTGTGGTTTCAAATATTGCATTACAGTTCGCAAGTGGCTTTTTCATTAGTTCTTAAATGCAGACATTTTCAATTACAACGAGTTCTAAGTGTGTTTAAGTATGGAAAAACTTAAAATTGCTGGCAACGTAAAACTCTGTAGCGGGGCGATTAAAATTCATACCTTCAACGCCGTCGCCGCCATTGGCAACGACACAGAATGAAGTAAACTCCAGTAATTCGCTTTCTCCTGCGCTCCCCAAGCAGCTATTTGCGCTATTTGTTCGACTGCACTTTATTTGTATATTTGCGCACGAGCAAAGCACCAGCACACGAGTAATCGCAATTGTTTCGTAGCATCAGCCAGGTCGACAATTTCGCCAGGCGACCGACCTCTAATGCTCCTTTCGCACGTACCTTGTCGAACACGCAGTCACCGAGACTCCCGGATCACCCGGCTGCAAAAACAAGCACTACAGCAAAACGTCGGAAACTTTTCAAATTACACACTTGCGCTTGCAAATAGCAGTCTAGTATAAAACTCACTCGTAAATGAGACCAAATCGTATGATGACTATTTTACTATCACACAGCGCCCTCCGCACCCATTTGCGCGACTGGTGCTCAGGAAAATGTGCAAACATCTCGCGCAAGGGAAATTGAAAGGTGTCTCGTATTGCCAGTGCAATTTTCATTCAATTATTCGTCAATTTGTTGTTGCCGTTTTCCTGGGAAATTGCATTTTTATCGCAAAAGTTAGGTAGGAAGCTTAACAAGCAATTCAGTCATTTGCATCAAGCTTAGCTGATCAGATACAGCAAAGTTTCCGAAAGGTACCGTGATAAGTGCTCCAAACTTGAAAAAGTTTGCTAACAAATTGCATCGACGAACATCGTTGCGTTTCATTAAGACACCACGCACTTGAGACGCAATCATAAATCTTAATGAATGACGTGAGCGACTCGCGGGCGAAAGTTGTACGTCTTTGTCGATGACTTCCCAGATCCGGAAAGCACATGTGCTGAAGTGCATGCATCTGCGACACCATTTTCAGTATTCGTGGATGATATCAAATCGGTCCATTGTATGGGAAGCAAACGGATCTTGATCTCTCTTCCAAGTTTTCGCTCATTCCGTCTCACTCTATCTCCTCTACTGCCTTGTGTTTTTCTCTCCAGCCTGAGCTTTCGCTACAGCAGCGTTTTGTTTCGCTCGCGAGAAGTTCGCGTGGCGAGTGCGAAATAAGTTGCATTTAACTTTGCGCCAGCCAACAGAAATGTGCCGAATGATGAATTGCTTGCCTCTCACTAATATCACAATAAGCGTGTGATGAAGGTTTGCCGGCTGCAAATGAACGGAAGTGCTGCACAACTATTTTCCATTTAGACCGAAATGAAATCGTTTCGTTTCATTCGTTTCAGCGCACATGCCAGCTTTTTGCGTGACTGTAGTGCTTGTACTAGAATTATATTAATGCCTCGAGATGAAATTGGTTTGCATTTTCAAAAAATTACATTCGCATGCACGCGAATTTCAGCAAGTTAAGAAATTTCCCTGCATTTGGATATTTATATGTTTTGCATATTTGGCTGAACGTGGAGTAAACAGCGTTGACTGGGTTTTTCTACTATTTAATAATCTGTCCGTCCGCCTGTTTGGAATCGTTTGGTACTGCTTGGCAACGGACTGAGACGCATGCGCAGAAGACCGACGTCGATTGCTATTGCAATGCCGTTTGTTATGCCGTTTGTTAGTTTCTTCGCTATAACTTTCGAGCCTTGAGGTTCCATCAAGTATTCTTGACGTTATCGGTTTCCTTTGAGTATATGGAACATGTCTAATATTTCATTTCGATCGAATTAATTCTATTTTAGGAGCAGATTTTAGGAGCAAGACACGGCACTGCAAACCGATTGCCAACAGATGAACAGGTAGATGTGCAAATTTGTAGTTGTGAACTAAATATTGAAAACTTCTACGTAGGTTTCAGAATCGGGAATGGTGGCAGAAATGAGTAAGAATTCAAACATAACCTCATTTCGACTAATGTCAAGCAAGAAGTTAATAAAATTCCCATTAATTAAAGCCTTGACTATATTCCCAAGCCGTCCGGGTGTGGTCACCGACGATCTAACTCATGGGTTCCCAAACTATTGAGCTCTGCGCCCCCCTTTGTCGTGTTTCAAAACTCTCACGCCCCCCCTAGGGCAAT
>JAOEHK010009514.1:0-12360 GCA_025447835.1 Labidoglobus nevermanni
ATTGCCCGCGATAGGCAAGGTTGTCCGGGTTCGACTCCCGGTGCTGAGTCAATTTTTCAATGCATATTATAAGAAAAGAAATGATAATTTTCATAGACCTCACAGCATCATTTCAGTCGAAAGAGCAAGAACAATCATATAACAGCTAAATGCGAATTAACCGCCGTTGAACCAGACATTCTTTTCATTTAACATAAGATTACTGTTTTATATTTGTTTGTTTGTATTTCATCCCGATATAATATCCATCAAACCTACCGAAGCGAAACCCGCGCCACTCGATTCCTTGTCCTTGTATCTGAGCCGCTGCTATCAGGCTGACATAAGCACAGCAAGAAGAAAAACCACCATGGGAACGAATATCATCATTAAAGATAACCCATTTCTTCCCACGCTCTCCAGCGCTTTCCTCAAGAGTCTTCAAGAACGTAGACAAAACAACGATCAACTAGAGGGATTGATAACGCCGATTCTCACGGGTCCTCACCTATATAGAGGAACCAGCACCACAACCCAGTCAGTCGGCAGAAAAGCTGCAAGTCTACCACTCCAAAATTATTGCTACGTTCATGCAATAAGCGCGAATAACTCTGTGCAGTTCATTAAGTACAAACACAACAACCGCTGTTTTTAATAAAGTTGAATCGTAAAACTTAACTATATGCATTGGCGTGGGAGAGCATTAATCCGTCGTACTCAACGGACGACCACAGTGTTAACTGTTTATTTGTAATATAATAAGTCATAGCATCTGACAATCTCGATGCGTTTGGATTTATCTTTTCAATCAGACTGACCTCTGTCTGCCTCCTTCGTTATCGCTTGCCGTGGCTGTATTCCTATGTTATCCGCGCCACTAACTTGTAGATGTCGCTACACCAGCATATCCTATGCCCAAGTAAAGCGCTTTGTCACATCTGACAGCATATGGAAGAGGAGTAGTATTGCGCCATCAGACATAGCGGCAATGCCCCGAAGGGAGCTATTGAGATTTCTTCTAGAAATTCGGCTGGAGTCAATTGAATTTTAGAGGGTCACACTCGAATAGGCCTTTTAGGCCGCGTTATTCGGGCCGAAAGGTGCCCGCAAACCGATACTAATAATAAATAATAATAAAAATGGGGAAGTGTGACAAAATAGAGACTACGTATTGACTACGTCCGCTACGATACGTAGTTCAAGTAGATAAACATTTAGCGTTAATGCAAGGTTGCATTTAAAAGTCATTTAGGATTTATCAATAAACTTGTTTTATTGTTATTAGTGGCATACTTTTCGATTGCATCAATTATGAGCCCTGCAAATCTACTACAAAGACGAACTTCAATAATTCAATCGAGTGGGCTGATTTCGATTATTAATCATTTTTCCCATTGTGTTTATTAAATGTCATTGCAATGATTCAATCAAGTTGTACAAAATGACGGTAACACTCGATGTGGCCCCACCGGGAATATACTTTCCCATATCTCTTTTCCTTCTCTGCGTTTACAGCTTTAACCAAGTGATACCACGCAGACATTTACTGGTGAATCAGAAAGCATGTTGCTTAGTTATAGCCACTTTCATTGCTACTGTTATGGTGTCGTTGGGTATGGATATGACATTCTGCATCAGCTTGAATCCAAGGAATCTTATTGGCATTTTCTATCCACCCATCTTGTTCAAAATCATCTACAATATGAACCTGGTCGCTTTTTGGCAGCAAACCTATCAGGTTCTTCTTTATGCGATCCTGATCACGCTGCTGAGTATTGGAACTACAGGATTATTGATTTTGCTGCTATCACATGGAAGCCTTCATTGGTATATTATACCCCTCTACGGCAGTTCATTGGGTTCGATAGATTATATTGATGACACATATTTTGTCAAACCGCATAATTTGGAATCAGCACTAATTATTATGCAATTAGAGAGCATCATTGGCATTGAATTGGGCTACATTTTAATGAATCTTTCTGTTGGAATGTACATGAACGTTGTAGTAGAATGGTACCATATAGTATTGTTTTTGGTGCGATTCATTATTGGTGGAATGCTTTTTGGAATTGGATGTGCATACATACTTTATATTGTAATCGATAAATTAAGGGACACTTATAACGTCACAATGTATTTTATATTATCACCAGTTATCATCTATTACGTTGGTAATGTGGTACTAGACGTGTCTGGTGGCATCGCATTGATCATTTTTGCGTTTACATGTGCCATATACAAGACAAGACTATCTTCAGCAATCTTACAGGACTTTGATGCAATCAATGGTTGCTGCGCGCAGATTTCTGAAGCACTATTATATTTTTTCGCAGTGATGCAGTTCTTCATTCGCGTTATGGAGAATTTCAATATCACATTGATTATGGAATACCTTACTCTACCCTTATTGATGATTTCGATGCGATTCATTCAGACTCTGCTTGTATTGACAGTCCTGGGTATGAAAGACAAGGAAAACACGGAGGTTTATACATTTATTTTGGCTGGGGCTGGTAGACGCGGAGTGGTCCAGTGGATTTATTTCCTGTATTTGCTTACGCACAATGCCACCAGTGAATTGATCTCCTTAACATCAACTTCCACTTACTGTCTCATAGTATTTGATGTCCTAATAAGTGGAAATATTGGTCCAACACTGGCCTCTATGATGAATAAAGTAGAAATGAAGCAGACGTCCTTGTATAACTTTCACATGGGCCTTCGCCATGCCGAGTTCACTGAGGAATGTTTTATCTCTATGCTTCGAATGCAAACACTATTCGCGGACATTAACTGGCAATATGTTATCAAATTAATGAGAACACATCATTCCATAGCAGATGATGCTTCTATGGCAACTGGGCAGTTTAACGAACGCAAGACTTACTGCTCGACGTGTAAGAAACTATTTTATCATGAACCGAATCGTCGTGAAATCGAAGCAATTATTGAGTAAGCTTTCCTCTGCCTTATTTCTATATTATGATATGAACGTGCACCGTAACTTTGTGTTTTAGCAATGCGCGCCTCGCTGTGCTTAGGGATCATAAAATGTCATTCATCATACAGTACGAGGAAGGTCGTATTCAGCGAGATGTAATCACAGTTCTTTTAAGTTTCATTGATGTTGCAATGTCAAGAGCGGATAAGGTTCTTGATCCTTCACAGTTTCAAAATTTTATACAAAAAAACGTAGGGGCAGACAACAATAATAACTATAAACTATTGAAATATCCTCGTTTCCTGGTTTCCAGCTTATGATCTATCGAATTAAAATTGGACTCAAATCCATTCAGTCAATTACTGCGCATATGCCTCCAAGAATGCTGCAACGACGAATTTGTTATCGTATCATTATGCATTACAGTTACGAATTAGGTTTCATTATTATTTCGTATCTGGCAATATTTATTCGGACTGCGATTCTAACAAAAGTTATTGATTATTCTATATTTCTTTGGATAAAAATTTGCGTCTTTTTGCTCTTATACATAGATATGATTCTAAAATTGATTGGATACGCACACATCTATAAATTGAATGGGGTGAAGCTCTATTTCACGTATGTATTTAGATTTTGAATAATACCGAAACAAAACGCTGATACTGATGTAGCTTCTATATCTTCCGTAGAAATTCTTATGATCTAGTCGATTTTATTACCTTGATTTTTATAACTTGGGACCTTATAGTACAAGATTTTGGTGTCCTCGGTATCATTGGTGATATCCATTCACCCTATGTTGAAGCAATCATGACGACTATCCTGACCCTGCCTTATTTGCAATTGACTCGCGTTGTTAAGATATTATTGGTCCTTAAGAGATATGAAGCAAGGATAATAGAAATTTTGGACAAACAAATTGGAGCGAGAATGATGCTCGCAATTGATATCGGTGAAGTATGACAACGTACACAACGCTTTTGTAATAGTTTTCATTTCTAACTAGCTGTAATTATTCAGGCGCTTCTAACAAGTTACAATGTAGTCTTACATAATCTCCCAAATCTGGTCGATAATGATATTATCCTGAATAAGATTCGCAAGGAAATGCAAAATGACATGGGGGTCGTGAAACATGAATTGATGAAGAGAATGATTAGTTGCGATTGGATTAATATTAGCTGCAAGTCACGCAGGGTTTTATGCAAATGCTACCTTAACTTAAAAAGCAAAGTGCTTGAGTGGTACAAAGAGGGTGTCATCGACAACTTTGAATTCAAAACGCTTAATGACATAAGCAGCAAAGGTCTACAAGAATTCCTGATTGTAAAGATAATTCCAAAGCCCACGGTGGAATCGTTATTGCTGAATTTAGCCATTTTTCGCACAAATAAATATAAATTGATTGGTTTAGTTAACTCAGTTAACGTAACATTCTCCGAAGGCGATGTGGTGGTCAATTATGGCGGATCTGTTTATGGCATTTACTACATTCTCAAGGGCCTATTATGCGTGGAATATGTCCCAACAAATGAGAATGTTTATGTGAAGCATGGCGCCCTTCCTGGCATTGATGACTTGGATGAAACTGATTTGTTTACTAAGCGCACATACTATTTGATGTGTGGCCAATCGGTGGGTGAAATGGGCTTCTTGACCAAGCGTGGTTATCATTGCCGCATTACGGCAGTCAAACAGACTGAATGCATTATGCTGCCTTATGATATAATCAACATCTTAACATTAGATGATGAATACGATTCGTAAGAATTGTTAAATATTCTTATTCCTTTTTTAATGCTGTTTGCTTGTAGGTTCCATTCTGGATTGTGGACAATCTATACTTTCAATCTGATTGTTGGTATTGTATGGAAAACGAAGGCAATGTATGGATGCCGCAGGGCTGACGCCGAGAAACGTGTGGATACTGGTTTCTTTCCTAATTTGGTAGATTACTGGAAGATCGAACGATCCAAGTATGCCGAAGATATTGTGTTGGTTGAAGGTAGCGTTATGGATTTGGTCACGACTGAAACATACACTGCTCCATGTATGCTACCAAGGTGCAAACTCACCTATCGCGAGTTTAGAATATTTCCTGTTTGTTTCTTTGCTTGATAGGGCTGTGCTTCACATTCAACTTATTCGAACGAATTATTATTTAGTTAACCCTATTTTATATATTATCCCTCTGGAGAAATCATTGATAGCGGACATAAGGGCTGGTATAATAACGAATAGTAAACGACGGGTAATGTATTTCAAGACAGGCAATTTACAACTAGTTACTTATACTTTTTGTAATTTTGAAAATAGCTTGATTATGACTTCATCTGGTCAGTGCCATATACTCGTCGTGATTTGAAAAGTGATGCTGCTAAGAAAAAGTCAATACTAACTAAAAACACAAAAGTACAAAAACCGTAAAAGATCATATTGTGTCGATGAAAAACCCACCCGAATATTTTATAAATATTAATGAGTAAGAACGGGATAAATCAATTGAAGAGAAAACTACACTCACTCATTGAGGCTATTAGATTAATTAAAGGTATAAAAAGGCTGTAGTTTATGAACATGTACATAATTTAAGTCAACTTCATTGATTTAGAATGTTCAAGGTATATAATAAATCAATTTTTATAAAGATGAAAGAATGCCTGACTGCCGTGTGTGTCCTTGATTTATGCCTAAAATACAAATCATTCCATCGAAATGAAATATTGGGCAATCCTGTGACAACGGTAGCACAAAGAAATATTGCAAAACCTCATAGTTCGAAAGTTCGATCATTTTTCATGTAAAAGCAAATATGAGCGAATTCAAATGGAAATGCAAACAAGTCGGCTTATTGAAATATTACAAGAACGGAAATATCTCAAGGTTGGAAAGTTATACCGAAATTACCTACACTTTCCCTTTTTTTATTAGCGTGTTGGGCCAAAGAGAGTAGAACCCTGAAGCACTGCGGCCTAAAAGGCCTATTATACTATGACCCATATTCAAAAGCCGAGAGGGCTTTCAGAAATTTCCCTGAGGAAAGCCAGTAGCTCTCTTGGCGGCACCAAGGAAATTTCAGAGGCTGTCAAAAATTTCCTCTTCCAGAGCCTTTGCCGAGTGCGAGAAAGCGCATCACAGGTGCATAGTACGTGGAGAGCATCCTCCTGCTTCAGACCACATCCCCTATAGGTAGGCGAGTCTACCATCACCAGATTATACAGATGATAATTGAAGGGATAGTGTCCCGTCAGAAGGCCCGTTACCTTCTCCCTTTGAGAGAAGCATGAGCTCTTTAGGTCTTTGCGCTGATGGGTTCACGAGCAGTTTGGCCTGCCTGCAACCAGCCGTTTCCGACCAGTGGGCCTGTTTGCGGCTCTGTTCCCATTCCTTTATCAATTCCCTCCTGTGTGACCGTATCAGGCCACAGGTGGGGAATGGTCTGTGGATGGGGGTAGTGGCCACCGTTTTGGCGAGGCGATCCGCCTCCACATTTGCCTTACAAATCATATAGCCACAGTGCGCAGTACATTCAATTTCAAACTTGAAGTTTTTAAAAGAATTATAGTATATATATATATATAAATCGTTTTGTCCACTGATGTGACACAATTGCATCCGTCTGATCAAATCCTCCCTCTAACACATACAATGCGTAACATCCTACAAGCCATAGCCAGGGTGTATGATCCTCTGGGCATGGTGACACCCTATCTAATGACCCTTAAGATATTGATGCAGGACGTGTGTAAGGAAAAAACTGGATGGGATACGCTGCTGAACGACGACCATCAGACTCGTTGGAAACAGTGGATTGAACAAATTCCGATCCTTGACTCCTTTCGGATTGCTCGACACCTGGGGCTAACAGCCGAGACTGCCGAACTAGACGTCTTCTGTGATGCGAGCGTGAAGGCGTATGGAGCCGTGGCCTATCTGAGATGTGGCAATACCTCAAGTTTCCTGATGTCAAGGGCCCGAGTTGCTCCAGTGAAATCCGACAACCTGACCCTGCCTAGGATGGAATTAACCGCTGCCTTGATGGGGGCGCGGCTCGCCAAGTATATAAGGACAGCGCTTCCCGATACTATCTCCAGCACGACCCTCTGGTCAGATTCGCGTATTGCGCTATACTGGATAAAGGCTGCGCCGGGGAAGTGGAAACAGTACGTCGCGAACCGAGTAAAGGAAATTCAGCAGTTGTCTCTCGGCTTGGAATGGAAGCACTGTCCGGGTAAGTACAACCCGGCCGATCTGCTCACTAGAGGATTCAAGGCCGGTGAGCTCGCTACTTCTAACTTATGGATGGAAGGCCCTGAGTTCCTACGAGACGAGAAATCTCAAACCCTCTGCGATGGAGAGGGTCCTGCCGCGGACCGGACGGAAGAGATTATTAGCGCATATCAAATCAGCGCTACCCGAGTTCAGCATGCCACACCCCTATTTGATCTACACCGCTTCAGTACCTTCAGGAGATCAATCCAAGTCACCGCTTATATATTACGTATCGTGAATGCCCTTAAGGCAAAGGATCGACCGCAAGGAGCCTCACTCGGTGTCTCAGAAGAGGAGGTAAGAAGTGCAGAAGTTTACTGGATTCGGTTTGTACAAACGCGAGATCGAATCTCTGCGGTGGACAAACTCTATAGAGAAGGGATCAAACCTTCTGAAATTGTATCCTTTCATGGACAACGATGGGATCATGCGTATCCGAGGCAGGGTAGGGGAGGCCAATTTGACGTACGACGAGAAGCACCCTATCATCCTTCCCCGCCACTCAGGTTTTGATGAGCTACTGATTAAGCACCTGCATGGACGTCTCCACCATGGCGGCGTAAACCATGTCTCCGAGCTACGTGGGCGGTACTGGCTCATAAGGGGCCGGCCGGTGGTAAAGAGCGTGTTGACGAAATGTCTCGTTTGCCAACGTCTGCGCAAACTGTGCGCGATCGCACCCACGGCACCACTCCCGAGAGAGAGACTTCGAGCCGCACGCGCCTTTGACCACGTCGGCCTCGATTTCGCGGGCCCCCTCTACCTCAGGATTCCAGAAGACGATGGTTCTCAAAACGCCTATATTCTATTGATCACGTGCTCTGTCACTCGCGCGGTCCACCTTGAGTTGGTGCCTAATATGACCACGGAAGCTTTTGTGCGAGCTATGAAACGATTCTTTGCGAGGCGAGGAATCCCTCATCTGATCTTATCCGACAACGCCTTGACCTTCAAGAAAGCGGCCAGAGACTTGAAGGAATTGCAGAGTTTGGTTAAGAGCGCTCGCGTCGATCAAGCGCTTCTGGAGCACCACACCAAGTGGAAGTTCAACGTAGAGCTCGCTCCATGGTGGAGCGGATTTTGGGAGAGGATGGTACGTACTTCAAGGATGCCCTGAGAGCCACACTGGGGCTAGTTGTCATCTGCCTGATGAAGAAACTGTGTTGTCGAAACGCGTTGCAATAGCAACTACAAAGACTTTTAAACTCGACTTCTGCAAATTCGTTTACTTTTTCGTTATGGAGTTTAAACTATTAAATCCCACTTCCATCAACTATCAAACTTGTCCGGATCACTGCGAACTGTCGCAGGCTCCTGACCCCAAGAAAATAGCGGGTCTACCACGAACGAATTGTCACCGCAGAAGAGTACGAAGGAAATCTTATCCCGTTGCTAGAAATCGCGCAGAATCAAGCCTTCATCGAGGAACTTAAAGAAGGGAAACTCAATTTCAACCAACAGTTGCTTGTCGAGTCTGAACCCGTTCCTGGATGAGCGCGGCCTTTTGAGAGTAGGAGGTCGTCTAAGGAATGCAGACCTATCCTACAGCCAAAGGTACCAAATCATCCTCCCATATAATCACGCTTTGACTACACTGATAATAAGGCAAGCGCACGATAAGACACGCAGAAATGCAAACGACTCTCTTCGCAGTAAGAGACCGCTACTGGCCAATTAGAGCCAAAGCATGGTGAAAAAGACTGTGCAGGGATGCGTAACCTGCATACGCAACGCGCCGAAGTGTAAGGCACCAATGCTGGGGGACTTGCCACGAGCTCGGCTACAGTCGAACAGGCCATTCCTGAGATTATTGGGTGCCATTTCTCCTAAAGAATTCTCCGCGCAGCAAAATCACCACGAAGGCGTACCTGGCGCTGTTCGTCTGTTTTGTGACGAAAGCCATTTATGTTGAGTTAGTTTCGATCTTGACTAGTGAATGCTTCGTCAATGCTTTAAAACGGTTCGTAGCGCGGCGCGGAAAGATAAATCACATCTCGTCCGACAACGCAACTACTTTCGTCGGGGCGAACCGCGCGCTGGCGGAGGTCCATGACTTCCTGCTGACCAGAGAGACAAAATCGTATCCGCATTAAGCGAAGAGGTTATCCAGTGGCATTACATACCAGCAAGAGGGAGGCAAGAAGAAACAGCCCAAAGTTCCACCTTAAGCGCTCTTTAAGCAATACAAACTACACGTACGAGGAGCTGTTGACGCTGGCGGTTCAAGTAGAGGTGATCTTAAAATCCCGACCTCTGACTCACATGTCCGATGACCCAGGCGACCTCTCCGCCATTACGCCGGGGCATTTCCTTATTTGCGCACCTCTTACGTCTATCGCTGAGCACGACCTTGGGGACGAGCACACGAGCCGGCTATGCGATGGCAACGGCTGCAGCAGCAGGTGCAGCACGTATGGAAGCGATGGCGGCAAATCTACCTCAACACACTCCAGCAGCGCAACAAATGGCAGCGGGACTCCGGTGACCGTCTCAAAGTCGGGGACCTGGTCATCCTCAAAGACGACGTTCTCCCAGTGCTGCCACTCGGCCGCATCCTTGAGATGCACCCGGGAGACGACGGAGTGGTACGAGCGGCAAATTTAAAGACGAAGGGCTCCACCACCACCCGTGCAATGGCGAAGTTGTGCAAATTGATCAATGAGTGATGAGCGTTTTGCATTTATTTGTTTTTAAGAACTAGAGTACTTCAACGTGGGCGGCACATGTTCGCGTTGCGAACAGACGATTGTGTTTATTCGTCCGTAGTATTATAAGCATATTTTGTGATCGTATTTTAAGTATTCGCAGAAGATCAAGGCCTTTAAGTATCGTAGATTCGTTTATGGTAGACGCAATTAGGCGCTCTTCGACTGCACTACGCAGCGGGATTTTGGGTAGAATTAAGAATAATTGTAAATAATGTAAATCCTACGATGTAACTATGAAGCACGCTCGCTCGGCAAAACCCTAAGGGTGGTATGTTGTGCCCCACTAGAACCGAGGTAACGAGTAAGCGAATTCCTTGCAAATTAATCAGTCTGCTCAATAGTTACGAAAGAGTTACTTATTTAGTTGCGGAAAAGCGTGTTGTTTCTTATTTTAAGCACCCGGAAAAGAGTGTAGTGTCTGAGTCAGTGGGGGTGGGGAAGTTACGTAACCACTGTTGCGCCCCACGCTCACGCCACAAATTTTATTAACGAACAAAAAAACATTAACAATAACTTTAACGCTAACTTTAACAATACAATAACTAATGGCACTGGGCACGGCGTACTCCTGCGCGTTCAAAGGATCAGTGGTCAGTTGTAGTCGATTTGCCTGGTTGAGACTCACTGCCCTCATCCGTTTCGCGCGGCATGGATATCTGTCTTTTACCATCGGCGATGCAGGGGTGGCTTTTCCCTGCCAGCCGCTACAAGAGCACTTTTAGGGATTGGACCGCTGTTTCTGAATATTAATACTGCGTTTCCATGACAACGCAGTTTAGAGTTTTCTACTCAGTGCTCCACTCCGATGAAATGACTACCTGAAATGGAGTGTACTCCCATCGTTTTGAGAATGGGGCTTTCGGAGCTCTTTAAGTGCATTTCCAACTTACGAAATACAGCACTGACAACTAGATTGTTAATTTTTAGTAAATTCACATAAGACGAACTGTACGAGCACTCCAGCCTGTCAACTGCAGCGGATTATTTACCAATTTACTGCCTAGGAAGAGCTATTATGTTAACGTGATGTAAAAAAATCAGTACATTTGATGTATCTTCTGTAAAGATATGTACTAATTGAGGACTTTGCATAGCCTGTATTTTATTGCAACACCTTTTTTCTACTTGAAAAGCAGCAATGTTTAGCATTGTTAACAATCACAATTTCAAATTGGAATTGGATGGGACGCAGTAGCTGTCCGTCAACTAACGGAGGCTTTGCAGGCAACCCGACTGTGAACTAATCCACGTACTGATAGATATTTCTTTCAGTAGCATGTGCGACTACTTCATTTGTGATGATAAATGATCGCTATTACTTTCCAAACGTGAAACCTATTGGACTGTTGGGATTTTTTGAAGATATAGGAAAACCTAATGTTTGTAAAGTTATTGCGAAAATTCATTTTGCATTGCAAATCAATTTTTCCGAGTGGCTGTCGGATTCTGCGCATATATCTTTACATGGGTGAATCTGTACAGTTTTTCGTTCAGAAAGAAATGTCTGGTCGTACAAACTAAGCTGCTCGATGCTCTTCTCAAGTATCCTTGTATCTATTTGCGCATGTCGAGGGGAACGCCCAGTGGACCCCTCGATTTAATTGTTGCGTCCGATCAAGGGGGGAGCCGAGTGAACCTTTCCCCTTTTTGCTTGCGGGCGATCGATGCTAATGTTAGTTAGAATCGAGCAGTTCATTGCGTATTTGCTTTGTGTCAGTGTTATGGATCCGCCGGTAACATTATTTAAATTGCACGTTTTGTGCAAGTTTTCTCCAAAGGAGGAAGTGCTGGAGCAATTGCGCCAGTAGAAATTAATACCCGCAGATGGCACATACAATTGCCCGAAATGCGGGCAACCATTTCGGCTCCGGACAGGTGTTCAAGCGTAAGTACCAGTGTTGTACTATTATAATTTTGAATTTACAAAGCTATTCCGCAAATTAGACGATAGATCGGTATATTTTAATCAGCGAGATGATGTCTTCTCCAAGTGTGTCATATAAATTTAGTAATCCAACCGGTTTCGGCCTAACTGGCCATTATCAAGGCTCTACATTGAAAAACGTAAGTATATTGGATAAATCAGAAGAGTGACTTACGTGGTATTGTGACTTGTAACAAGCTGTTGGCGACAAGTGAACGTTGCAACAAAATGACAATTTATACATAACGTAAAGCTTAGATAAGAAACAAGTAGAATTCTCTCGATGGTAACAAAAGTAAACAAAATGATAATTTGATGCTAATATCCCTCGGAGAAGTTTTTGGAGAAGTTGATATCGATGAAAAGGAAGCTGAAAAATGACCAGCCTCCAAAATGATTGTGTGTTTATTAATTTGAAATCGTAGATCCCGACCGGTTTCGACTCTCAAAGAGTCATCTTCAGGAGTAATATGCCTACTCACAACAGAACAATGCGAAATGTGTAAATAATTAACCAGCTTAACAATTCA
>JAOEHK010009536.1:0-12343 GCA_025447835.1 Labidoglobus nevermanni
GAATCTGTTCCGTGTCGTAAAAATCTCCAGCCGGGCCGCAAAAAATCTACAGCCGGGCCGCGGGTTGGCCAGGCCTGATCTACAAGTACGCATCCAATAAGACATTAAGGGGTCTATGAAGCCATTGTTCCGTTCACCCAGAGACCTATGTTCTAACTTGGAGATCTGAGGTTGTACGGACAAAAATTTATTATTGGGAAGGAAGTCAAAAAAAGGTTAGGTTAGGTTATGGGGTCTATGGAAAGAAAAAATGTCGGTAGGGGGTCTACAGGCCAAAATAGTTTGGGAAACACTGGTCAAGAGCAAGGACGACCAACCCACTCGCCAGGCAAGTACGAGGAATACCCATTGTCGGATTATAGAATTCCCCGAGCTGTCTTAATGGTGAGCCCAGACCCCCCTGGTGGTCCTTATACTGCGGGCTTTGGGTTGGCTGTCACTGGTCAAGAGTAGGATAACGTAGGATGTAAGGTGGATCTGGAATAGCCCTATAAAAAGCATGTTTTCCCATTGACCCAATTTTCACCAAACAAGACAAACTCGAGAGTTAATTGAATTATTTAAAAGTTGATGAATATTAGCAATTTGAGGAAATTCCCTATTTGAGTTGAGTGTAAATTTGCACTTGTTTCCCATATCGATTTCAGCAATGATATTGCAAGTCATTGTCACCGCTTCGTGTTCCGTGTTCCATGTGAAGGTTGATTCTTCCGAGAGTTCTTTATTATTGGCATATTTTATTGGTCAAAGTTGCCTCATTTGCGCTTTATGCGGTGCAATATCATTTTCCCCCTGGGTGACTGCCGCTCTGCCGCATTTTCATGTCCATAATATTTCTCATAGCGAAGGGAAAGCGCCATTCGGCGATTTTTATTTTTGTTTAACGGCATTGTCAACGCCAGGTGTCCTGTCACTCGTAAACCCGCTGGCGGCCCATCGGCGTCCAGCTTTCCACGACCTTGACATTTTCCTTACTCTTGCCTTCATCGAGTTCCGCCTCCTCCACGTTCCGATGCGATGTTCAATGGCTTTCACCTTCGTCTGGCGTGCACAAAGGGGTGAATCACTCCGCACACATGTTTTATTCATGTGCTCATATGTTCACCTTGGCGGACGTTATCAGCGATTGCCACTGAGGTTCGTGCCTAATGTGTCGAATTCGGGCGACACTGTATTGAAATGATTTTATCGCATTTTCCATACTTCCAATATGACTAATGTCGATTTTCATTGCTTGTCTCAGCTGCAATCTCCTCATTTTATGTCTGGAAGTAAAATGTGAGAATTGGAACGCTCACAGGAACGCCTAGGAAGCACATATTCAATATTTGATCGTTTGATACACGACCTCCTATGACCTATTTTTGTTTCAACATCAAAATAGCAAGAAAAGGCATATTCTGAATGTTTAGGATGCATTTCTGTTTAAAGGGCGAAATATGAGTCAGTATTACATAACGCTTCCCGGTATTATCTCGGAGCAATTAGTCCTAAACTCATAGCCGGCCTGCTCATGTCACAATCGCAATTTTACGCATTCCAACGTTTCCCCAAATCCCCCAGTTTGCTTGAAGCTGGCTGTGGGGTGGGAGACATGTATGATATTTAATCATTTTCCGCGAACTGGGGGTTGTTTCATAGCCGTTTATATTGCGTTTATGCTCAGTGTCAGTCAATCGACCACTTCTATTGAATTCACGTGGAATCGATACTTCCCGGAACTCGTCACCACTGTGAAAAATCGATGTCCTTACACAAGGACAATATTCATGGAGCAAATCTCATGTATTCATTAATATTATTTTATTAATTTGAAGTGGGAAGCAGTTTGTGTATTTAATTGGAAAAGCAATAATCCTGGTGGTTACGTTCCGATTGCCCCGATATTGCGGATACTCATGTCGTTGGAAATTTGCCAAAATCACCAAAACTACTGATATTAATGCCTAAAACTTCCAATCAATATCAACCATGAGCATTGGCGCATTCATTCTCACCTTCCTGTCATTAGGCAAAGGGCAAAATTGACTTTCACCACTAGTTAGTTGCCTTCGAGTTATTGATTCGTCTGTCCCTTTCGCTTTTCTTTCCCGGAAGCTTCTAAGCCATCGACCACAACCAGGGGAGTTTAATTTGCTCTGATTTCTACAATATCTTTGGTCATTAGTTAGGATCACGTCCACCTCGTATCTTTCTGGTTCCTTTGTGCAATCCTAGGTTGGGTCATGGGTCTATTAGGTCTGTTAACATTTGTTTGAGATTTCTATTAATCTAGCACCGTTTTTGAGGAAGGGGGGGGTGATTGAGAGAGTAGGGTGGAATTGGTTGTGAATGATAAATTAGCTAGAAGGCTGTCCATTGAGCTTTCGTCGAAATGCTGAAATAGTTCGTCGAATTGAGTCTGTGCGGAGACGAGATGTGCACTTCGTGATCCGACTGATGCCTCCGCCGCCCCCAAAGGCATCGCTGCTGCTGCCGCCGCCAGTTTGGGATCATTCACTGAGCGAGCACAGTTGACCGCCACCGCGCGAGGCGTGCGGCTGAAGCTTTTGATAACGTGTCTTTTGCGAAAATGTTTTCCAGTGAATTGTGCATTTTATTCAATTGTCACGAGGATTTTTAATACTCCTGGTATATACCACTATATAGTTGAAAAGAATTTCGTAAGTTTCGCCTTTACCATTCAAATTTCTCGAGAAATTAATATCTACAGTAGAAAATTTACTTCACTATGATTCGAGTTTAGTTAAAGTTTAATATTAGAAGTGCATTTCTATAATATTGTAAGGGATTGAAATGAATTCTTCAGTGAAATTTATAATTGAATAGTTTATAGTTGAGTAATACTCAAGTAGAATGGAATTCTTATCAAATCGAAATAGTTTCCCCATTAGAAGTCAACCTGTGTCGGTAATGGTCTCCGGTGATAAGAGGCAAAGAATAACTGCATGCAAGAGATATTAATTAGCGCATGCACCTGAATGCAAATGCAATCTGTTGCATACGAAACAAGCTGGCCGCCCCCGTTCGGACTCGTGTTTGCCCCACTTGCCAGTAAAGTGGCCCTAGCAGACAAACTGCGCCTACGCAGATTTCAATCTTATCAAGTTGAAAGCCTCCTTGGCTAATTTGATCTTTCGAATATGCATCCTATTAAGATCCCATTGCGCTTACGCTATGAACGCTCATATCAGCTTCCCATCTTGTTAGTAAGTAAGTCCTTCGAGGCCCTTCGAGGCGTCTTGAGTCTTCCAGGAAGGAGGCCGATCACGTGCCAATAGTTTTGTACGCTCTTAAATCGCGCGTCCATTGCCATTCGCTGACGGTATCACAGGTTCTGCTCAGTCTCTGGGATCGCGCTGCCGTTTTGTATATAGGGCATTGGGCCAGATCGATATGCGCTGCTGACATCACAGTGCATCCATTATTTCGCTCTTTAGGTTGTCGATTTTTATTTCATAAGTATTAGAGCATATTTTTTATGGCAATAAAATATAGATGGTTTCAAAGACCATTGAAAATTCGGAGAACCTAAGCATCTATGAAATAATTGTTCATTTGCCCTAAACCATTGGATAATCGAGCTTAAAACGAAGGTGAAAATGATTTATAAGTAGTTAGTGAACATGCTACCAAAGTAGGTGGTAATAAATGGGATATAAAGGGTAAATAAATGCCAAGAATTACGTCAATCGCTCATTCTTGCGCGCATCCCCAAAGTGAGGAAATAACTCGTTATGAAATGTTGTAGATATCTCTTTGGTATTGAATTAATGGCTCACCAGTGGGCAAGGAAGCGACTCATCTTCGCCGATCCGCAACGTTACAGTTAACCATCGGATTGAGGTTTCAAGCAAGTCGCGAGAACAATGCAACAGCGGGGTGTCAACAATGGCCCAGCCAGCAGTACCACCAGCGTGGAATCCGCCGACAGTACCGACATGGACGATGCGCCAGCGTCGCGAAGTCGATGCTTGGTGAGTGGGCTTGCCTTTGGGACCATGTCCCCGGTAACGGGACACCTCCTTGCAGAACAATTCCAAGCTGAAAGTGCTGATACGAAGCCACGCCATGCGCGAGGAGACCTCTCCGCCGAGAGATAGCCCGTCGCCGAATTCGCAGGCGCTGCAGGCGGCGTCGCCGTGCATCAAACTCACCCCATCGTCGGACAGCTATCCGTCGTCGCCGGCGAGGTCCGTGGTGGTGCTGTCGCCGTCGCTGAGCCGAAGTGCTTCGCCCACGAGCACGCTGGTACCGTCTCCGTCCCCTACCCGACTCGCCACTCTCGAGCAATCCGAATTTAGCGCCCACGAGCCGAAGGTGTACAAGATGAACAAGCAGAACGCGCGCAAGAAGGCCTCGCACTATGAGGCCACCATGGCGAACGAGGGCAAGAAGTGCGAGTGTCTGAACAACAATAACAATTTCCACAACAATAACAACACGCTGACGGTGAACAATCGCCAGAGTGCGGCCAACCATCGAGCGGGCAAGTTGCGCCAGCAGAGCTCTTCGTTGGGCAGCTACGACGGCAGTTCGCCGAGTCTATCACGAGGTGGTGGGGTTTGACTTGATATTCGTTCATGGCTTAATGTTCCCGAATGCTCTAGATAACAGCAGCGAATTGTACACGGACACTACTGGCGTCGATTTGGAGCTCTTCATTCCGGAAACGTTGAACCGCAATTCCAAGGACCGAGTGCTCATGCTTCGCATTGAAGAGGAATTGGTCCAGTTGGTGAAGGACAAAAGGTGAGCTGATTGATTGCACGTCAAGGGCCCGTTGTGAATTTGCGATTGCTCCATTCGTATCTAGTAAAACGCATTTCAAATTCCCCCCAATGTCGAGCTACCAACGCATGCTGGTGCATCGATGCGCTGCGTATTTTGGTATGGACCACAACATCGAATCGTCCGGCAAATGCGTGGTCGTCAACAAGACAAAGAGCACGCGCATTCCTGACATCGAATTCAAGTCGCACATCAAGGACGAGTACACCGAGGAGCCGAGGCGGTCAATTCTCAAGCGGGACAGCAATAGCATTGAGGACTACAACTTCAAAAGCCCGGATCGCAAGTACAGCATGGAGAGTCGACGCAGCAAGAGCTTCGAGGAGCGCGAAGAGGAATACGAAAAGGCTCGTCGAAGGATCTTCAATAAAGGGGTAAGCAATTCTCGTCGAAATCGAAATTTTGTAATTCACCAACGAATCGCTTCGTTTCGCACAGAACCACGAATACAGTAGCGAAGACATTGCCTGGGCCGACGAGCTATCTTGGGCCAACATGGAAAGCGACAAGTTCCGGCTTCGCGCCGACCACAGCCGCCATCATAGGTCATCCAGACTCTCGAAAGTCCAGTCGGCGGATCCGGGCGAGGAAACTCTGCGGCCGCACGTGGCTAAAAGCTACAGTTTCGGCGGATATGGTGGCGGTTTTGCCCGGGGCGACTCGATGATGTCCACGCATAGCGCCGGCGCGCGCTTCTTCAGCAAGCAGGACTCGTCTGCCAGTAGCGTGTCATGGCGCTTGAGCCCCTCCAGCTCCGGTTACAAGACGCAATCCCAGCGGTCCGAGTCCATCACGCCGTCGCCCACATCGACACCGTTCTTCTCCTCCTCGCACGACTCGGCTTCGATCCGGCAGGACTCCACCGCGACGAACGCCAGTGATATTCCCGCCATCCACAACGATGAAGACAATCAGCAGGTGGTGTGGGCTGTGACCAACATTCAGAACGTGCCCAAAGGCAGCGTGATCATCAATCCGCAGACGGGGCAGCCGATCAAGAACGTCGATGGCACGCTGTACCATCACGATCCCGAAAATCCGCTGCCGGAGCTCAGCGGCGAGTCCAAGCCGGGCTTAGGGTCGCAAGCATCGGAGGAGATCGACGAGGAGGTGCTCGAGGAGACGCTGATAATAGAGCCGAATGGCGAGCAGCTCGCCGAGGTCGTGTGCGCCAAGCCACCACCTTCGCCGGTGAAGGTGAAGCAGGAGCCGCCTGCGACGCCCAAGAAAAAGGCTTCTCCGATCAAGAAGACGAACAGCGCGACCAGCCCCAGTCTGCCATTCACACCGCCACTGTCTTTGCCTTCGCTGCCGTCACTTCCCAATTTAAGCACGATGGCAACGGTGCCGTCGCTGCCCGTGGCGTCGCCGCTGGTCCAGAACAAGAGCTTTTCCAGCTTCCCCGAGCAGCCGCTGCCAGGGACGCTGCTCCAAACTCACAATCAGTATTATGGTCCAACGTACGATTATGCGCAACCGTGCATTGTCTACACTCCCTACGGGCAGGTCCCCGTCGGATACGATGCCAGAATGGTGAGTTGCGGGCATTTCACATTGAGGACGGTCGGGGATAAGTTGGATTTGCTTGCAGGACACCGCACAGGTGCCAGAAATGCAACAAACATTCTACGTCGACTCTCAGCAACCACTAACTTATCCAGCTGCAGCGGCAGCGGCAGTAGCGGCCGGAACAAACCTCTGGCCGGGGTTTCCGCTCTATTCCAACACGCAGCCCCGGTACGCACTACCAATGCAGACTGTGCAACCTGTCCAGCCAGTGCAACAGCCGGGTACGTTTCTCCCCTCGTTCGCGCCCCAGCAAACAGGATACCTGCCATCGCCCGCACAAGGCACCCAATGCGCCACAACTGACATCATCCCCATGTACCAGCCGCAGCCGGTGATATATCCGGCGCCCACTTCTACGCTTTATCAGAATACCAACGTCATTTACGCGCAACCGCCGGGTGCGGCCTACACGAACGCCGTGTATCCACCTGCAGCACATCCGCACGCACCTGCAATTCCTAGCCATCCCGCAAGCGGTGTCTCGTATCCCGTGCACACCTCCACGCCGAGCGGCGCATACCAGATGGAGCAGATGGTGCAGAATGCCGCCCAGATGCACATCGCGCCACCGCCGCATGCGGCAAAGGAGGTCGACCGGCGTCAAGCAGCGAGTACGCCCAAGAGCTACAAGCGGGGAATGAATTCGAGCCAGAGCAGCACGGAGAACAGCTCCCCGGCCACCGCTGTGATGGCCTATTGCACCTCCGGCGGAACGGTGTTCCACCGGCAGAACTCCGAGACGCCCCCGAGTTTGCCCACGACGCCGGGCTTTGCGTCTTCGCTTCCGCCCATGTTCATACGACAGGTGTGCGTGCAAGGCGAGTCTTGCAATGGATTTTATCGCGGAATTTACAGATAAATAATGTGAGGGCGAGTCCGCCAGGCCAGAATTTCGCTAGTCGGTCGCCTACGCCTGCGGCGGTTCCACCTGGAGCCATGCCCAATGGCGGAATTGCCGTTGCAGGCACGGAGATGTTTCCATCGGCTATTGAACCCCGACAGAGATACCCTATGCCGCCGTTTGTATATCAACCGATGCCTTATTCTATTCCAAGTAAGGATCCTACATATCTCATATGGCGATTATACAGTTTGCAAGTTTCGGTTTCTTCTTAGGCGACACTAGACTAATCTCTGGCCGAGGGCAACCTAATGGCTATAGACAACCGTCTCCCAGACCACAGTACAATTACCCTTCGAATAGCAACAGCAATTCGTGTAGTAGCGCAAGTTTTGGAATGCCTGAGCAAGGTGCGAACGAGAGCAACAAAAACTTCTTCAAGAATCGGAAGAGTCGGTGAGTTGGCTTTCATTTCATCCTCTAGAAACAATTCAAACTTCAAACCCTGGCGAAGCGTTACATCTTCTAAAATGCCAATCAATCCTATCCTATCCTATCTTTCCTTCTAAAAACTATGAGGGCGTACAAGGAGGATGTACAATGGGCCCAAATAGTAGGCCCTCTAACAAAGCAACTAACCAACCAATGCTTAGACCAGGGACGGCCAACCCAAATGAACTCGCGGGCCACTTTGGAAATACATCCTGACCCCACGGGCCGCACATAACATGAACCAATCTAACTACGGGCCGCACATACGCGAACGTACTTCGGGTATTCCCCACTTGTCCATTGTGCCTTGACTAAAAAGCGACCAACCTAGTCTTGCGAATCATTTTGCACAAAGAATCTATGAACGTCCGAATGAAGAGACTGACTTTAACTTTTCGATGTACATTTAACACAATTTGTAATCGTAAGATTTGGAGTATCAGTCTCTTCATTCGGACGTTTATAGATTCTCTATATAAATACTCCAATATTGAAATAAATTCCATCTCATTTTGCACAAAGTAACCACGTTTTCTTCGAGATGAAGCGGGACAAGTACGGGAAATTTTCTGATATCCCATGGATACTTATTGTATCTGCAGCACGAACCTCGGGTATTCCCCGTCCTAGTTCCTTGCGCGGGCCGCACAAATGTAATGTTCAACGCGGGCCTTGGGTTGGCCGCGCCTGGCTTAGACGAACTATTTGCGTTTTAAGTTGAGAAGTTTGAGATGTTCTTTGGTTCGCTTTGAGAAACAAGTTTGAATATAAATCACAAACAGCAGTTGATGTAAGTTTGAATTGCAGGGGCAGCAAACCAGCGTATTCGCAATACAGCAACAATAAAAAAGCATCGCCCAATTAACTGTAAAGTACATTTCAATGGCAAGCTAATAGTTGACGCATGCATTTCTAAGTCTGCAACTCAGCTCTTCGTTACAACCTTCCTAAGATTTCGTCGTCATCGCAATTGCATCTCTATTTCAACAAAATAGTAATGTTAGCGTAAGCGTCCGAAACGTGAACAAATCAAATGGAATCACCATGTTCCCGTTGTTTTCGATGAGAGTTAAGGGAGGTAGGATCTCGTTATTGATTTGTGCGCACTCTTGCCGCTCAGAACTTCCTCTCAGAGGCATTGATTCCATGTATTTCGTTTCAAATACGAACTAGTCATGTCACTTGTGGACAGTCCACCGATATTGATAAACAAAGCAAACGAAAATCGAGGTCGAAGAAGGTGTAATACAGTTCATCACATTTCTAACTAAAATTGAATGGATTTTTGATACATTGAATCAATTTTAAGACGAATTTCATTTGAATCTCATAGTACAACTGACTTAATAGACGTAGATGTAGGTTTTATATAAGTTAATGAAATCAGGTTCCTCGTATTTAAAGCGCATTGTTCAAAGAAACGATCTTGCATTCGCAATACCTGTGAGAAAGGCTATTTACTCAACGCTGTGTGTGGTAGAGGGTTTCCGTTGCTTTGACAAACACATTTAACTAGGAAACGATACATATAGTCATAGAAAACAACCTAGTTATCGATTTCAAAGTATATATTGCAATTGAATGCAACTAGATCCCCCAGATAAGGCATGTGAACAACATGTATAACAATTTATTCTATTTAGCCAACGACCCACACCGACGCTTCATAATTGCAACTATTTTTCAAAGAGATCTAACGCGAAGAGATATTGATTGTTACACTTATTATATGTTACAATATACGATATTGTAAATCAACAAAGAATGCAACCCCGAAGACGATTAGAGGCAAACAATCTACAAGCTTGATTACAAATTATATCAATTCCAATTCGAATAATGTTGCATTGAAATGAACATTAACTTTATGACTTTAGCGGCAAGAATTCCTTGAATTTTGTCACTGCTTTGTTACTGTATTAGTGAACAATTGGTGAATCTGTTTGTATTGCTAATGAACGTGCCATATTTTGAAAAAGGTCTACAGATTTCGTTGATTACTGAGTAGTCTAGCTTTGATTTTTGTGATCTTTGATGAGATTTACTGCACATCTGCGAGATGTTGCGAACCAGTCGCGCAAGTTACCAATGACAATGATGCAATTGAAACACGAATGAGATTATTTGCCAGCCCTAAAACGCGGAGCTTTCAGTTCCCGATGCTTGATGGACATTGCATTCGTTTCAAAAAGTCAAATTATTATATTTTTATAAACATTCATATTGACATCGTACTTAAAATTAGAATGATAGAATATTTATGCAGTACTTAAATCCGACGCAAATTGTGTGAGTGGCGAATTAGCAGCGAATTTCGATGTGAGGAAAACGGCTTGTTGCGCATTCATGTGATTATTACAATACATTCATGTGGGTAGCTGATTACTGGATATTGTTGAATTGATATCGATTTGTTTAGACATCGCAAATGGAACAACTTAACAACCAAATAATAAAACAGTACATATTTGATTACACATGCCCAATACATAACACTTTCTAAAAGTCCTTAATTGTTTACATAAGTAATAATTATGTTAATAATCACTTTTTCCTTTGTGCCACTATTTCAAACTTTATGTTGGATTACAGATCGCTTTCTTATCCGCCACCAGCTGTCGCCTCATTGTCCGTTTATTCTGTTATCCAAGATGTTCAGCCGTCGCAGTGATAAGTTTAAGAACTGTAAGTACATCTTAATTGTTTCTAAAATAGCTAACAAAACTTCAAACCCCATCACACTTGTCGCCCCTCAATTCAACGCGCCTGAGATCATTTATTTAAGTCGAAGACATTTAAGGTTAGAATTGCTTCTGCAAACATGAATTGTTGCATATAAAATTCCAGTAGCGTATTGTATTACGTGTAATTCTGCAATAAATTGTGGAGAATTTGTTGTTTGAGCATACACATATGCAATGCCAGAGTAAGCTTTGCGGATATCGTGTCCTATGGAAACGCAATGCGTTGTCATGGCAACCGTCGAGACAGGAACGCTGGCAACCAGCAGCGGCTTTCGCCGTCCGCAACGAGGACTTTCAGTGCACACACGAGTCTCCAGCAGGAGAGATTCGGTTGCGTGTTTCACCTGGACTTGCGATTTTCGTCACTCTCCCATAATGTAGAAGTCGGTTGCAGAAAGTCCCACAATTGAAACCAAGCCGAACTTTATTAGCAGCGCATCCTAGTGCGGCCAGGACAATGTCTTAACGCAGGTGTTGTTTAAGGTAAACGGCGCAAACTTCGATGTTGCTGTCAGGAGCACCCGATTCATGCAGGACATCCGCAATTCCCGCATTACATATCACCATGGCAACCAATCGGTGAGTATGACTTTATTTACGACCACATCACTAAGTTGATAAATAATTGGCTGGCTTTTAATATCTGGCAACGGACCTGACTGCGACATTTCAGATAATTGCTGAGCAATTGCGAATTCTTAGGGCGCTGTTTACTCCTTTTGGCTTGCGGGGGCGGTGAACGAGAGTCACGCAATGAGGGTAGCTGGCAATTATCGCTTATCTGTCGCAGCCGTAAATGCTTGAAACTTTAATGAATTCGTTAAGCCGCATGCAAAGTAATTACACATGTATCATGGCTAGTACAGGGCATTGCAAGAAAGCCATGAAAATACGCTCAAGTTCAGGTGTTTCGCAATTTAATGCCATTGTCAATATCGCTGAGTAATTAGCATGATTAGCTCGTGTGTGGTGCTTAATCGACAAGTAAATTTGTTACCATTTATCATGAATGAGACATAAATGATAGGGGTTAGTGGAAAAAAGTAGTTTGATCTGTAATTAAGGCAGTTGAAGTGTAGATGATGGAGAAGATGACTGCTTGGATTCAGTTTGGCTATAAAAGAGACGAGAAAGTGATGAGCAAGCTTCCTTGACGTTGCTGAATGGCTTGGGCCAATGAGTCGCCATCAAGTTGTTGGTGGTTGAATCAAATCAAATTATCTAGATGCGTTTGTCGCCAATCACTGATTGCGAGCAATCGTCAAGCAGCCAGGGCCATTACGCGTTAATAGAATGTGATTAAAGTAGCAATTGGTTTTCCATTCACTGGAAATCCAGGAGTTGATTGAAACAAGTTGCGAAGTCGCAAAGAATAGAAAAATTTAATAAAATCTAGGAAAAGAGTTGGATATTCCTTGAGGTTGCTTGAGATCGTTTCAGTCTCAATGGTTGGCGAGCAATTTTGAGTGCAGCACTTTGTGGTAATGTCACCACTGCGGAGGCAGCTGGCCAAACAAAGCTGAAGAGCATTTCCGCATTTTCTTCAATAGCAGATGTGTCATATCAAAGACACTTGGTTTGCTAACAAGAACTCACAGTCAAGTGACGAATAGCGAAGAGGCAGACTTTTTATGTCAGAGACCAGACGAAGGTTACTCTGTTTCCCTTGAATTTCCCGTTTTCCTCGCGTTTACCAATTTGGAGATTCAATTGATTGAAATAGGATTCGAAATTTTAGCCAGTCGTGAGCAGACCTTCCTCATCAATTAATTTCTCCTAGTGGTAATTATCTCGGAATGAATCGTTTTTTTTCTCTGAAAATGGGTCTAGACCAGAGGTCGGCAACGCGGCGCCCGCCATGAAATTGTAGTGCGCCCTTCGCGCAATCCTGACGTTCCAGAACATT
>JAOEHK010009547.1:0-10188 GCA_025447835.1 Labidoglobus nevermanni
TGGATTTTCCCAGTGAAACAATATTTTCTACCACTGACACTTTGGGTTCCAATCGTTCAAGGCCCTTTCTGCTGCAGCCTGAGCATCTTCCATCCAGAGGTTAAGGTCTTGCGACTGCTCGTATCTCAAATCTTGTTCGTATCTCAAGGCAAAATATCCCTGGCTCGGAAGTTCGTATCTGAAAACATTCGTATGTCAGGGCATTCGTATCTCGAGGTACCAGTGTACATCAACATCAGCATTCTGTATCTTTGATTCGATAAATCTCATATTTGCAAGCGCTTGTAATGCTTCACTGCAGAATCAACGACAATCAAAAAGACGAAATAAGCAGGTGTAAAGTAAGGCTGATGGAGCATGAATTGATTTGCAACTTTTGATACAAATTTCTTCTGATCTGATCTTCAACTGTATGTGCGAAAATATTGGATTTCTTTGTCACGCGTTTTGAGTTGTTGAATTCGTGTGGAGACATTTAAAGGACTTTTTAAGACCCTATTTATGTCAGCTTAGTGCCCAGGTCCAAGAAGGCCGAAACCAATAAATCCCAGAGCATCTGCATTTGTTGCAATTATGTTATAATTGGATTTGGTGCAGACCATAACGGATTTCTGATGAATGATGACTCAATTGATATTTGAAAGTTTGGCTTCATGTTTCCGGAATGTGGAGTGATTTTGGGGGTTTTTTTTTCATTGAGATTTTGAACTGATTGGCTTGTTGTTGTGTGCTTGGAAAAAGTTGCCTTCGGTCGCATCTCGTCTTGACTGAAATTTGAATTAAATGCAGTGTGCTGCTCATTCAAGATTTCCATCTTGAGCGCGTAGACGCCGACAACCGACAACCAGATGACAATTTCGGGCGAGTCAAAGTGGCTGGCAACATGTTGCTGCAATATGTTTGCATTTCCAGTAAAGTTGTTCACGTTTTTCGAGAAAATTGAGCGATTCGACCAGACGCCGAAGAGCAGCGCATTCAATGAGATTGTTAGTGCCATAAAGGCAATGATAATAAGACGGGCACAGTCCGAATGCAACTATTGAGTTGTAAATCGCTGCAACTTTCGCAAATGTGTTGCACACGTGCAAACGCCGCATTGTTTTCACCCATGTCCACCCATGCCCCCCACCTGCCACATTCACTTTACGCCACGCCATTAATTCAATTGATGCAATTCGTGTATTGCCCTTAATCTCCCTTACAGCTCGTCAAAACATCTGCAAATTGTCAAATATAGGCTTCTTTCGTCTGCATCTAAAAACATTCGGGAATCTCTAGCATTATGATCAACCCGATTGTACAACAATGATTAGTGATCAAAGTTTTCTTTGATGCCTGGACTTTCGCTCATTAATTATGGTTAGCACGCAAATTATGCAACCACATTGACATTTCACGTGGTCCATTACGGTGCAAGAAACAATGTGTACGTTCTTTCATCATCCACCCTTGAAACAAGCCCTCTAGATCAGCGGTTCTCGAATTACCCAATTAGCAGCTATTTCCGTTTAAATTGGTATAATATAACCTATTGATTGCCCCCATGGGTACACGTTCCACAGCTTTAGGAACCGTTGTTCTAGTTTTTGTCTTCCCTTAAGTTGTTTAGGGCTACAGAAAAATGCCCTTATTATAGCTAGAAAATGATAGGTTAGATATGTTTTAAGTTATGAGAAGACAATTTCCAAGAATTTGAGTCACTTTTTGATTAAATGTTTCAACTCAATATAACAACACAATAAATTCGATTTTGATTTCAAGAGAGATTGACATTTCTCGATATCTATTACGGTGCAAGAAATATTATGTGCATTCTTCCATCATCCACCCTTGAAACACGCTAGATTAGAGGTCGGCAACGTATTTTATCTCGCGGGCGCCATACTACATTTAAAAATTCATGGCGGGCGCCAATTGCTTTTTGACCTAACAAATGTACAAAAATAATATTAATACTTATAAAACATTCATTTATAAATGCCTTTAATTGCTTTCGTAAATTAGTTTAAGGGCGCACTAAGATTTCATCGCGGGCGCCGCGTTGCCGACCTCTGCGCTAGATGACCAGTTCCCGAATTGCCCAATTATTTAGCACCTAATTCGGTTTAGGTTTAGGTTTAGGTACTTCGGTTTAAATTGGGTTAACATAACCTATTGGTTGCCCCCATGGGTGCACGTTCCACAGCTTTAGGAACAGTTGTTCTAGTTTTTGTCTTGCCCTAGGTTTTAGACACGATGTAAGCGTTCTTTCATCATCCACCCATGAAACACGTACTCTAGATCAGTAGTTCCCGAATTACACAATTAGCAGCTATTTCCGCTTAAATTGGTATTATATAACCTATTGGTTGCCCCCATGGGTACACGTTCCACAGTTTTAAGAGCTGTTGTTCTAGTTTTTGGGCTAGCCTTAGGTTGTTTAGGGCCACAGAAAAATGTCGTTATTATAAGTTATTCCAAGAATTTGAGTCACTTTCTGACTTAATAACGCAATAAATGTTTTGATATCAACTGACATTTCTTGTGGTCCATTGCGGTGGAAGATACGATGTGAACGTTGTTTCATCATCCACCCTTGAAGCAATCACTCTAGATCAGTGATTCCAGAATTCCACAATTAGCAGCAAATTCGGTTTAAATTGGCATAACAAAACCTATTGGTTGCCCTCATGAGTACACTTTCAAGAGCTTTAGGAACTGTTCTAGTTTTGCCTAGCCCTAGGTTGTTTAGAGCCACAGAAATATGTCGTTATTATAGCTAGAAAATGATAGGTTAGATATGATTTAAGTTAGGGGACGATTTTTTCAAGAATTTGAGTCACGCTTCAATGCAATATTACAACACAGTAAATTCGATTTTGATTTCAAGGGAGATTGACGTACTTTCATCATCCACCCTTGAAACACTATAGATTACTATAAATCAGCGGTTCGCGAATTGCCCAATTATTTAGCACCCATTTGGCTTTAACCTATTGGTTGCGTCTATGGGTACACGTTCTACAGTTTTAGGAACCGTTGTTTTTGTTTTTGCGTACCCCTAGGTTGTTTAGGGCTCTAGAAATATGTATTTATAGCTAGAAAATGACGTGTTAGGTAAGATATATGGACAATTTCTAAGAAATTGAGTCACTTTTTGATCAAATGCTTAAACTCAATATAACATAGTAAATTAGATTTCGATTTCAAGGGAGATTGACGTTCTTCCATCATCCACCCTTGAAACACTCTTGATCATTATAAATCAGCGGTTCGCGAATTGCCCAATTCTTTAGCACCAATTTCGGTTTAACTTCTTGGTTGCACCTGAGGGTTTAGAAACCGTCGTTCTAGTTTTTGACTAGCCTTAGGTTGTTTAGGACTGCAGAAAAATGTCGTTATTATAGCTAGAAAATGATAGGATAGATATGTTTTAAGTTATGAAAGGACATTTTCCAAGAATTCGATTATGATTTAAAGCGAGAAATGGGTACTAGATTAGAGGTACGCTCAATGGAAAAACCGTATGTCATTGCAGTTGGGCAATGATTCTTAATCTATCGTCTACCAATTTGGAAGCGATCTGAAAGCATCCGGCCTTCTTGGAGATCGTTGATGATGGTGCTTGTGGTCCTCTCGTTTCATCGAATTTCGGATCCGAGCCGGCAACAGGAGGGTAATATGGGCAGGCATTCATTTCGAGTCGCAACGGCTCCGACAGCTGCCAACTGCTGCTGCTGGCATTCAGCGAGTCTGAAGACCGATCGAAGGAAGGCTGGCGTTCGAATGGCCAAAACTGGATGCGTCCAACAACCACCGCATGTGCCCTCATGCTCTCTTACGCTAACCGTCAGCAATAAGGGCTCAAAGTGGTCGCTGGTCGCTGTTGAGGTAGTGCGCGCGCGCTCTTCCGGCCATCTGCCGGAATGGCGTTGTAATGTCAACCGCAAATGCATTGCGAACGCATTCGCTGACCTTCCTCTTCGCCTCCTCAAGTCGTTGACTGCGCCGATTGAAGTTTGCAGCGATCATTTAAATATGTTGCCAATTTGCTTCTTCTCTTTTTCGCATTCTTTTGGTGGCGATTTTAATTTGCTTCGACGAAGAGCGCGCTGCGAGCCGGTGTGAGAAGAGCCTTCGACGGATTCTTGTACCTGGCAGCGTCGATACCTGGAACGAGTGTAATCCGAAAATTCACAAGTGGAAAGCGCGGCACTTGTTCAAACTCAAAGCAGCAGATCGCCGCCTGGGACATACCAACCCATCATTTGTTTATTCCATCTACCTGTCCGTCTCCAAATCGCGGCGACTTGGTCACGCGGTGCTCTCGAACTAATCGCAGCCGCAGCCGCTGAGCGAAGCCATGGATAAAGTCATATTGTCAGAGGTCAAGGAGTGCGCGCTCGCGCAGGTGAATTGAGCGAAAGTGAAATGCGAGTGCGCTGCAGCGCAGACCTGGCCTGGATGGAAGTGAGTGGTCAAGTGCAGACGACGCCGGCTGCTGAGCGGATTGCGGCGCGTCTCCGCGTGCATCATGCTTGCGGATATTGAACTAGGTCCGTCTCAAGGTCCCCGACAGGAAGGAGTTGCTGCTGCTGCTGCTACAAGCTGGCGAGCTGTGCAATCCAAGTGCGCATTGTCGTGCGTACTGCCGTCCAATATTGTCTTTGCATGCCGGCCATCGATGTCTTCAGCTCGTGGTCGCCTTATTGGGGCTGCGGTGGCGGCAACGCGAACAAAGGCATGCGATCCGATCAAGCGTCCTGCATTACCGACCACAAATTCGCCATCGAGGCCATGATGGCATCGCAGTAGGACATACCCCGAAATACGTCGATATGTCACAGGGAAATGGCAGAATTCACAATTCAATCAAATTCCTAGAGATTTTATTGAATATCGGAAGATAAAATAATATAACACGCAAATGTTATGCAGCTAACAGTATTTCCATTGGAAAATGGCGAAATAAATATTTAAAGCAATACATTCGCCAATCCACTAATAAATGATTAGCTTTACGCTTCTTTACATTTTAGGTGCAGGTGTAATGGCAGTAATTATAGTTTCAGCAATGGAAAAAACTGAAAGTCAGAACCAATTTGTTTCTAAAGAGCAGTTCAATTCGGCAGTCACTAAACTTTTTAACAATCGCCATCATAACCTTTGTGGACGGGTGAAAGAATTCAAGAAGACAGAATCAGGGCCGGACGAAGGGTGCTTGACGCCCTGCTGGAAAACTTAGTTGGCGCCCCTGAGCACCAATTTTAAATTCAAAATTTATTATAATAGTACAATAACTACTATATATATTTGGATCTTAATTATAGCAATTAAATTTCCAAATAAAAATACAAATTATTAATCATCATACACCAGAAATATCGCAATGGAAAAAATGGAGAAAGCGTTAATGCTTTGGAAAAAAGTTCAAATATATTACATATATTACATATAATATATTCCATATTTTAACCTATCAATGCATTTTATTTTTATTTCTGTGTACACCTAAAAATATTGAAAAAAATCACAACTGTTAATTAGCAAAATGCATTTTCTGCAAGCTTTTCAATTTACACGGTTTTGACTTGAAAATTTTTAATTTTCGATTTACACGTTTTTCTCAGGAACGTATCTACCGTGTAAATCGGGGATGGATGTACTAAATTTATTAATTAAATTTGAAATACTTATTGTTTCGTAAACATCTGATTTTATGGCTATAATTAGCAAGTTTGTGTCTCAAACTGCCGATACATAGAGGCGCGAATCTTTAGATTAACCTTGCCCACTCTGATCAGAAACATCATGGTTGGAATTTATTTAATTTTTTCAATTATCAAGCCATCTTTTTCTATTATGAAAACCTAACAACTTTTTCTTCTTGTCTTCCATTCTGAAATTTTAGTATTTTTAAAATCACCTATCCCCGATATACACAGTTTTTCAATTGTATAAATCTGGGGGATGGTGAAATAATATAATAGAATTAGTTCCGAAATAATATTGGTAATTGCGTTTCTTCAGTTTTGATTGATGTTTACTTATAATATAAACTAATACATCTAAATGCCTCAGGTTCGCGTTAGGTGTATAGGCGTTGTAAAATCCTGGGGTACAAACAACACTTTTACCTAGGATGAGAATTCATGATGGCTGGTTCTTCGACGTTTTAGAAATTTCAGGATAATCAGTGAAGAAGCACATTGCAAGAAACGGTTTATGGTCGGATGAAGAACGAAATAATGTGATAGACTAGTGGTGGACTTTATGGCGAACGACAGCGTTTGCAAGGGGCGCTTTCGCCGTCTAATAAAAATATCAACCATCGTCGAAAACAGAAATATGTATTATTCAATCTATTCTTCAGCGCCCCTGTTGCCTAGAAGAGCTTGCTTTCCGCCTCTGTCCGGCCCTGCAGAATTCAGACAGAGTTGTCATTTTGCCAACTTGCGGGATTCCATCACATCTCTATGGATTCGATTGAACATGGGGTGTCAGTAGTAGGCGCATGCGCGATGCCCCGTCGCAATAAATTGCACATTTCCACATGTTTTCATCAAATTTCTTCTCGCTCTGAATGCGTGCATTACTCTGGTCCCACGCGGCGCGTAAAAAACTCGATCTCGCGCTGCAACGTGGCCACACAGTGCCACCTCGGCTACCAGCTGAGGTCCACGACAATCTGAAATGGCAATCGGTCGTCGTAAAGCGTCGTGCCGATTCGCAAATGAACGCAAGATACGATAATTGCGGCCGGAATGGTCATTTCTCATGCATATTCTTTACGAGACAACGATTTTCGACGTTTTCCATCTTCGCGCCGACTCGTCCTGCAGAGCAGCAGCATCAGCAGCGGCGCATGCGGAATGCGGCGTACAGTGCACCCTCGCGATGCGTCCAACGACGAGTCGGCATCGACGACGATGTGTTTACGACCCTGTGCGGCGTGCAATGCGATTGTTTGCGGCCGCGGGTCGTTGGGTCGTCCCATGGTCAAGCTCGCGGTTTTATCGAGCGTGCGCATTCGTCGAAATGCGCGTGCGCGCACGAGCTGCGATTCGATCACGCACGCGCAATGCAGATGCCGGCTGAGAGGGTGGATGACTGCTGCGCAGCAAGGACGACCACCCTGCAGTGCAGGCAGCGTCTGGGACGCGCGTTGCCCGGGCGACGCGTTGCACCAGCCGAGGCTGCACACGTGATCTATGCGGCTGCAGCGGCGGCGGTCCTGGGGCGGCGGCTGCCGGAAGTGGCGGCCGGGAGGCGCGCGCGCTCCACTCCTCCACTACACCCGTGACCGCTTTCGCGCACGGCGTCGCGACGACGACCCCGGTAGTTCAATACGAGTCATTGCCATCGTCCTGGCTGGCTTGGGGGCGGCCGTCCTACACGGGGGCAACGTGCCCGCCGAATCGGTGGCGCACAATTCGCGAAATTCGCGAAACGGGGATGCGTCGGGGGCGGCATGCCATTGCTACGCAAAGCGGACAACGACCTCGTCGCCGCTGCCACCCCCCACCAACCCCTGTCTGCCTGCGTGCGTATGCAGCTACGCATTCCCGGCCAGGCTGTCCTCCCGGCCCTCCCGCCAGCCAGGACTCCGCCGCGTGGATGAATGCGGATGCGGAAAATTGGAGAAAATCGTTAAGTCGCTGGCGCTGTTGCCAGGGTGGCGACCCAAACGAATTACTTCCGCGTAGCACACTTGCAGATGCAACTGACTACTCGGCTGCGTGCCTATTTGGACCTGGGAGAACCCTCATGAACGGTTTACTAACTCTGAGGCAGTGACGTAATTTCATTTTTGGGGCCTGGAAGCGAATTCTAACCATGGGGCCTCTATTAATTGCGGATCGGAATTTGGTTTCGTGAGTGCAAATGGGGCCCCCTGAAGTAGGGGCCCTGACGCATTGTTTCCACTTGCTTCCCCGTAGTTACGCCACTGCTCTGAGGCCTGCAATGTGTTCAGGGTTCGACAAATTTGCAAACCTCTGCTTTGACTCAGGCCTGCCCGATTGCAATAGCCAAACACGATACCGGATGTACCGGAAACGGTGACAAAACTGAATTAAATGCATATCAGTGTGTGCTTGATGGAAATTTAGGCTAATTGCACATTGGTTAGCAATGCTTAGTAACACGATACAGTGACACATGGCTTAACTGCATCCGATGCCACCAGTCCCGGCGACGAGTTTACCATAATCTATGCAGGAGGTTTGTTGGTTATATTTTGTGTATTTATAAATTGGAGCCCAGCGTTCGTCCACCTTTCCCATGATGACACTCACTTGAGTTGTTTCTATCATGCTAAGAATAATACACTCAACATGCCCACATTAAAATGATGCTGAAGGCAGCTGCTGACCTTTTTCTATTTTGTGCCCAATAAGGGCACTTTTCTACGGCTGAATCAATTGTATCGACTTCAGTAAGAAATGGAGTATAGAAATCTGAACAAGGCGCAAATAAGGAACCGAATCAATTTAAGTACTATAAGATCAACAATTAGGGTGTTCCCCTGGCGTTCAAATTATTTATTCATTTATTCATTTTCACTTCTTTTAATATTGACTTATCTTTTTGTATTTTATATCTTACATTTAATATTGGTACACATCTCAGGAATGTTTGACTATTCGGCTTGATTTTTATGCGTTGCTTAGAGATTGCGAATTCTGATAACGCTGTTATATAATGCTTGCTCCCATTTTGTTTTGTGGTACAACAATCTGTTCTTTGGTGCCATCAGTTGGTTGCTGTGTCCACATTTGTTTGTAAGTCCTTTTTACACATCTTTTACTTTGTAATTTTGCGCAATTTGTTATGTTATTATAGTATATACCCCTTGAAGATGGCCATAATGGCCGAAACCGGTCGGGGATTCCAGCGTAATTAAATAAAGAATTTTGGAGATCGACAACTTCGATTTGGTTTTTTCTCGACTATAAGATGTTTTTGGTTGGAGACTTGTTGAGGTGTGGTGTATGATAATCAGAAACTACGTGTTAGGATTCACTTATATTTAACTTTAATGAACTACTAAATACCATATGAACAATTGTGTGGAATGCAAAAATGATAAAATGCTTCCGTAGCGATAGCAAAGTAGAGACTGCCCACCTGGCTAAGGAGTGCTGGAGATGCACGGTAGCAACCAGCTGATGGGAAACCCATGTGTGTGGCTGGCCGCTCGGTCAGGTAGCTGAAGGCAATGCTATTGTAGTCAGCGTTATAGCACTTTGACTCAACTATTTATTATGAAAACGAGAAGTGAAATTAACAGAAGACAAGTGAGGTCGAGTCCTCTCAGCTCGACTCACTCTCTACCGACCGTATTGACAACCGTCCGTTTTTCAGGTCACTATCTACTTCGGATAGTTCCCACCAATCCTTTTTTAGCAAGACTAAACTCCGGCGTTATGCTATGGCTGTTCTGGCTATGCTAAGCCTTAAGCAATGACGAGGGCGGTGGGGAGAGAAGAGAGGTCCACCCTAACTTACTAAATCGGATAACCGGACCCATCAATGAAGCATGGACGAGTGCTGGTTTATACTTACTCTTAATTTGGCATTAGGCGCTTGTTGTTCGAATTCCAGTGGTTTTACGAATGGTGATATGGGCTGTTTGGGTTTTGCCAATATTCGAACTGAACCCTAAGGTTCTGATGAGCTCCGAAAGGGGTGTGACTATACCCAGGCTTAATATTTGTACAGCTACTTTTTGTTATTATTATTGAGTGACCCAAAGTCGAGGGACGAAATGGCACTCGAATGGATGAATTTGGATTGATGAAGTTCCAGGGGTTTTACGAATGGTGATATGGGCTGTTTGGGTCTTGCCAATATTCGAACTGACCCCTGAGGTTCTGATGAGCTCCGAAAGTGATGTGGCTATACCCAGGCTTAATGTGTGTAACTTGTGTTACTTTTTGTTATTATTATTGAGAGTGACTCAAGGTCAAGGGAAGAAATGGCACTCGAATGGCTATAGACTGCGAGATTGGCAAATGGAATGGATGAATTTGGATTGATGAAGTTCCAGTGGTTTTACGAATGGTGACTTAGGCATCTTGGGTCTTGCTAATATTCGAACTGAACCCTGAGGTTCTGATGAGCTCCGAACGGGATGTGGCTATACCCAGGCTTAATGTGTGTAACTTGTGTCACTTTTTGTTATTATTATTGAGAGACCCAAAGTCA
>JAOEHK010009558.1:18139-32085 GCA_025447835.1 Labidoglobus nevermanni
GGTCTCTAAGTACTGCGTGTGTCTACATTCAGTATCGAGTGGTCAGTAGGGAGAGGCCAGCACAACCTAAGAAATGGCAGATGAGGTTGTAGTACGATCCATTCCTATCCCATCTCAAAAACTCCCTTCGAAAACTACGTGGCGGTACAATCAGGATGCACAATGGGCCTAAATAATAGGGGTCTCTAAGTACTGCGTGTGTCTACATTCTGTATCGAGTGGTCAGTAGGGAGAGGTCAGCACAACCTATGAAATGTCAGATGAGGTTGTAGTATGATCCTCTCCCATCCCATCTCAAAAGCTCCATTCGAAAACTACGTGGAGGTACAAGGAGGATGCACAATGGGCCGAAATCGTAGGGGTCTCTAAGTACTGCGTGTGTCTACATTCTGTATCGAGTGGTCAGTAGGGAGAGGCCAGCACAACCTACAAAATTGCAGATGAGGTTGTAGTACGATCCACTCCTATCCCATCTCAAAAACTCCCTTCGAAAGCTACGTGGCGGTACAAGGAGGATGCCTAAATAGTAGGGGTCTCTAAGTGCTGCGTGTGTCTACACACACCCTCCAACAATCAACAATGATTGAGAGCGTTGGAGATAGGAAACAAAATGGACGACTGAGAAATGCAAATTTGCGTCATTTGTGCATTACTTCGTAGTTCGCTTTACCCTACCTCACGTCGCTCAGGCTCAGCCTACAAGAACGCAATCGGCTGCTGTGTTGAGACAAAACAGTTGAGCAATGGAATCGCGATAGAATGGGCTCAGCCCATTTCGTGGCGATCTCATTGGAAGGCGGGTATTAGAAAATTCAGGTCTGACTTAAGTCGCATACACGCATGAAGTTCTGATCCGAAGCCATGCGCACGAGTCCGGACTTGAGCGTGCTGACAATTTTTGCAAATGTGGACGTGCACGCCTTGATTTCGTGCCGTTCTCCACGATTATTAATTACACGTGTCTATCAAGCAGCTATGAAAGTCATCTAGAGATGAAAACCTTCTGAAATAGTTTCTGGTACTATCACTTACAAACTGCACTTTGATTAGGAAACATACTTAGATACATCTCTGTACTGTAATTTTCAATTCTCTTTGTTATTTCATATTTTGTTTGCCCCTTTACAAATTATAGGGAATTAAAATGATATGAATTTAACGAGAAGTTTAGTAGGTTTGTATGGTGAGAAATTGTCAACCGCTCGGTAGTCTAATTCAATCGCAGTTGAGTGTTGTAGTTTAAAATCCTACAATATGGACCTCTGCAACCCTATAACTGCTCTGAGTGAAAATCAGACTACTGAGAGGCCAATAGCAATAGAAATAAGATCAGAACGCAGTCTGAAGTAGCAGACATGGTTGCAGTAGGTTTATCCATGAGACCCTACATTGCTAAGAGGGCTAAAGCGGGAAGGACAAGACTAAGATGAGAAAAATGATGGAAACTATGTGTGAAGATAAAAGCCAAGAAAATTATTTGAAAAATTGATTTATTTGTACAATATATGAAATGAAGTGTGGATGAATAAAATTTTCGTAAATCACCGGTGAGTGAAGCGTTTATGCACTCGAGTTTACGATTGCTCGTAAAATATTCAGTTTCATGTCAATATCTAATTGGCGATCTAATTTGAGCGCTGCATGCATTCTGCACTCTACGGATGCGGGGTCCAGGTCCTCTCGAATTGCGCAAATTCCAACTGTAAATCATATCGAACGCGATATTCTCGAAAAAGCGTTCAATTTCATCGCGCCATAAAACGCGTAAAATTCGCGTTTTCTAAGAGCGCCCGTATTCTCAGCCACATTGCCTGCTTTCCAGAGATGCTGGCCACCTGAAGACAGATGTCTTCCGCCATCCGCACATTCTGCAATGGCTTGCGCTATCAGCAATTATCACAACGCCAGTCACGTTGCCAAAGAGTTTACGATGCACGAGCTGATAAATACTGGACCGAAACATATCCGGATGAGGACTCGATTGACGCAACGACTCTACAAACTCTCCAAAGTCCTGAATGAAAGTGACATTTGGCAGTTTATTACCTTTATACGATAATTGAATTCGTGCGTTTCTGGCGAGGAATTTCACCTGTCATCTCGTTTCCATTGCCCTCCTTTTAAGTAAAACGCTATAAAATTAATTAAAAGGGTGTAAACATATTGCAGATTTTCTTGATGCCAGAAGTAAGAAATCATTTACCAAAGGTACTCGTTGCATGGCAGGAAAGAACAGTTTATCTGCCAGGATCCACAGCATAGAAACTTGCAAATCCGAGAAAAGTTTGTTGAGGGTAGAAATCTAAGAAATAAACTTCATTTCTAGTCATTTCTTCGTGTTCAATATGATTAGGATGCAATTAAAAAGAATTATTCTTACTTACCATCAACCCTAGAGAACACTTACCAAACCGCTTGGTAGCCTAGCGGTTACCCAGATGGATCATGAGCCTAGTGCCCTGAGTTCGAAATGAAATGGCAGATTTGATTGCTATATGTTCTTCTACGATTCCAATCTAAGTGTCCGTACAATGAGGATGTAGAATGGGCCCAAATAGTAAGTCCTGCTACTAAACTTGCATTATAAGTATTGATAATAGCAAATAAAGTGCGAATAAGATTGCCACACCTTCTAATCAGAAGGCTTTACTGTATCTTACTGCATTCGGCCAGTCTACAACAATTAAATGCGAGATAAATGGAAGGAAATCGACGACGGCGAATTAGAATTTGTCTCCACTTGTCAACGCCTTGTTTTCCATTCTGCTCGCTGCAACTGCAATCTGCGCCATTTATTACTAACAATTATCGGCGAAGCGATTGCCTTCGCTCCGCTGATTATTGCAATTTGCAAATAGCGCGTAATTTCAATAACGCAGCATGTTCAAGCAGATCCACAGCATTATTTTAATTGGACATCAATGTCGGTATTCATTAGGGCCTCATCACAATATAATTAATACACGGTCTTGCAATTTGAATTATTATCTCAGATATATTGGTTCTGAATTGGCCAATGATCCATTAACCCTTCACTCCCTTAAACATTGCATTTTGTCGACTAATTTCCTGTCAAATCAATCACTACTGATAGAAGTCTTGCTTTCTTATTCATAGTCTCATAATGCAATGATAGAACGGACACGCAATCAATTACTCATTGAATAATAGATCGTTCAGGAAGCATTTTGAATAAACGCATGTGCTAGTCATAAACTAAAAGATTGCGTAGATATCTTTGAAGAAGTTCTATATTATAGAAGTAGTAAAATTAGAATAAGGAAAAGGGTTTTGTGGTTTTATTGGCATCGCAGGAAGATAAAATAAATCATTATTAATTGAATTAACGCAAATTGGAATAGTTGCATCATTTGATATTATTTCCATGTACGCGTAAGCTAATTGCGTTAATCACGTAAAATGTGTAATTTAATCGATTATAAGAACGGTGTGGGTAATGTTTGCATTTCCTGCTTTATCATGGAATCCGCATCTTGCTGTGCGTCTGCTTGCACCTTGATTGATGGTCATAAAAGGCTTATTTATACATGCTGGAAATGCGCCGTTTATTTCGCAGCTTAATTCATCGATGAGCAAGCAAACACTGGCGGGCTATGTCATTTATTACAGATAAATCTTACGCAAAACTTACGCAAACTTACTAAACATGGCAAGTCGCGTCTTTTAACGATAATTAACCTTGTCAGCTCAGAAATACAACTTTTCCAACACAAATTCTGAACAAATTCATAAATTTGATCAAATATTTCAGTTTTCTCCTTCTTTTCTTTTCAAAATTTGCGATGAATCCATATACAAGTTTATTCCCGAAGTAATAGCAGGCGCTTGGTAGCCGAGTGAACAAAGTGCAGAGTTGCGATACCCAAAGTGTTAGGTTCAATCCCTGGCAGAACCTGCTACTTTAAAATCCATTGTAGTATGTATCCTTACATAATTCCCTAAAAAAACACAAGAAGACTATCGAGTGGTCAGTGGAAGGGTGAGAAGAGACTACAGCATGTAAAAAGTTAAGACGTGGTTGCAGTTCGTTCTTCTACCAAACCCCACACGGTGAAGAGGACTATAGATGGTAGGAAAGCGAGAGAAGAGCGAGAATGGTGCAAACGGTAAACCACAAATAGATTTAACTATATGGAAGCTGCAATAAAATCGAATTGCAATGAAATCTTACGATTGCCATCAGATTTGTAAGCGTAGGAGTGAATCAAGGCAGTTGCTCATCGCTCGCCTATAAATTCCATCTATGGACGCAAATGCGACGTCTAAATGCATCCCGAGTGCATAAACATTCGATCCGACAGCGAAATCCAACACCTGGTGCTTTACTGCCGTATGCTAAGCGATATTTGGCGGTTTCATGTGCGAATTATGGCTACAATTACGTTCGAAACGCGATCAGCTCTACTTCACTTAGGCCTCAATCCAGAAACAGTTAAATCGCGAAATCGCGTTTATCTTATTGGGCAGTTACATGCTGATCATAATAGCAGCTTCGAATAATGGGAGTTCTGGTTTGCCAATAGGCGGAAATCATTTCACCACTAATTGCGATCGGTATATCTTCCGATTCCCTGCACCTCGGTCCTTCCTATCCCACCTAGTCGTGTCGTATCTTCAAAGAAGTGCATTAGCGCAATATATTCGCGCCTGCTCCACATTTCTAAATTGAGAAACACACCTGTTACAAATCGGTTCTGCTTCAAATTGGTGCTGGCAATATTACTGCGAGATTTACATGATAAACGCATTTTAATGCGACGACGAAGGCTTTGAAGGTTTCTCTTCGAATATTCAATTACGTTGAAATTGACCGTCGTGGAGGTGTCGCTTGGAATGTCAATGATAATGTCCACCGATAAGCATAGACTGTAACAATATAGCTGCTAATTATTGCTAAAGCGTGCGCTATAAACTCACAATTATTACACTTGAATGAGTCTCATATTGTTCAATTTCATGCCATTTCAAATGTGCTGTCCTCTCTTTTCAAACTGCTCGATAGGCAATGGTAACGCTGTGCCAGGGTTTGAACCCAAGTCACTTGGCTCGTAGGTCACCTACGTTACCACTCGGCTACCGAGCAGTCAGACTCCAGTTGCAATTCAAGACCATATGATTGGCAAATAGGAAAATGAAGAAATAAAATGCGATCTCTACGAATAAAAGTGTAAGAAGTCGATAAGTAAATAGGAAAATCGCGTATAATTATATTCGAGCGAACAAGTATAATTTGCCGATACGGATTGCAAAATATGGCAGAGTTAGGTCGAAACGCAATTGGAATGACTTGGAAATGGCCTCCAGACGGCATGGCAGAGCGCAGAAAATGCATTTTTCACCAAGTGCACGCATTATCTCGCTGCACTTATTCGCTGCGGAATGCAAATTGACGCGCCAATTATTGCGTTGCGCCTCGCCGCAAATTACGAAATCCGCTAAACGCTTCGCCGCGAAAATGAGCGCACAGCCTAATGCAATTTTGTAATTTTACAATTTGGCATTGCCCAACGCATAATTGGACGCCAAATGCATTGCTTTTCATCGCCACGTTCCACCGAAGACGCGGCACGTCACCACTCGCCACTTGCATTCATATCTGCTAATTGAGATTCAGAAATTAAGCAATTGCAAGAGGAGATTCAAGCATGAAATGCCAGCGGTCCAGATTATTTGAATTCGAAGTGATCGTCGGAGCCTTTCGACTGGAATCGGTAGCTTGAAAGCTCATCTATAATAGGTAACGGTAAATAGGAAGAAGGATGAATGTTAAAAATAATTTGCTAATTAGCATGAGGCAGCGATGAAATAAAATGAATTAACATGTTAGCAAAGAGCATTTGTGCTTGCTGTCGAAAATCTCGCGTGATTTGTGTGCAATTGCATTACATGATTGGCGAGAGTTGTATAATCCCGAAGTGTATCTTGAGTGTTTATCTCTGCTTGATGCAGCAGCGGCCAAGAAGACGGGCACTCCGAGGCGCAACAAACACCGCTGGCGAGTGAGTAATGATAGAGAGGTACCGCACGCGAAATATAAATATCCCTCACTATCGGCAGCTATCGGCAATCGGTGCTCATTGCCGGTCAATTACTTAAGTAAATAATAAATCGCGAAATGTAATTACTCACGGCTATGCGCACCAAAGTGCAAATTCCAACAAATTGCACTTGCTGCCTTCGTCCGCTCCCCATCAGATTGCGGGGAAGGAAGCCAGTCCACAATTATGAGAAACTCACCGCCGCAGGACGAGTAAACTCGTACAAACAACATTTTCAATCTTTACTACATTGTCCAGAAAATACGCTGGGAAGCTGGGATAAAAGGTGAAAGCTTTAGGCCGAATATGCAATGGGGAAAGAGGGAGGATCTTAGAAGTGAACCTTACCTGGGCTGGTAAAATATTGATGGAATTCGCATTCAAAAAGAGTCTGAAGCTTGTTGCAACTCACTTAATCTTGTCAATTTCGTCTTTTACTTCGACTTGACTTATCCTTGCAAAAGTCTCTCTTAAACTGTTAATAATAAAGAGACCCAGCTCTAGACCGAACTCTGTGGCAATTGCCCTGGCGGTTATATTCCTCTTGTTCATCATTATACACAGATCTTTCTTTAACCATAAGCTAGCTAGTGACATGTCCAACCACGTTTAGTTTTACTCTGTCCTCCTCTATAGTGTGGGCTTTTATGGTAGAGAGAACTGCAACTACATTTGCCACTATTTTAGGCACCCTACTCCTGTCCTCTGTCTACTGGTTGTCCAGTAGTCTCATTTGTGACCACAATGCACTAAACTACATAGGTCTGTCAGGGATTGGCCACAAGTTTCTCTGTTTCGTAACTGAACGTTAAGTAATTTTTTCTATAGCAGTGATTTGAACCCCAGACCTGTGGGTCGCAAACCAACGCTCTAACGTATTCAGTCAACGTGTCCTATAGGGAAACATGTAATTCTACAGTACTTTAGGTGAACTGAAATATTTTTCAGCAATAATCGTTTCATTTTGAGTTTTAAGGATGAAATTGAGATTCACATCATTTCCAATCCGTATTTGGTTTGTAAGGAAATGTGAAAAGCGCCAATCTTGGGATTGCAGTGTGCCTAATGGGTGTCTATCGTCTTTCAGCTTGTTGGCAAGATGAAGTCATGATTACTTTCATTAACCATAAGCTAGCTAGTGACATGTCCAACCACATTTATTTAATCTTTCCTTCTCTATAGTGTGGGCTTTTATGGTAGAGAGAACTGCAACTACACATTTGACACTATTTTAGGCACCCTACTCCTGTTCTCTGTTTACTGGTTATCCAGTAGTCTCATTTGTGACCACAATGCACTAAACTACATAGCTCTGTCAGGGATTGGCCACAAGTCTTTCTGTTTCGTAACTGAACGTGAAGTAATTTTTTCTATAGCAGGGATTTGAACCTCAGACCTGTGGGTCGCAAACCAACGGTCTAACGTACTCAGTCAACGTGTCCTATAGGAAAACATGTAATTCTACAGTACTTTAGGTGAACTGAAATATTTTTCAGCAATAATCGTTTCATTTTGAGTTTTAAGAATGAAATTAAGATTCACATCATTTCCAATCCGTATTTGGTTTGTAAGGAAATGTGAAAAGCGCCTATCTTGGGATTGCAGTGTGCCTAATGGGTGTCTATCGTCTTTCAGCTTGTTGGCAAGATGAAGTCATGATTACCATCAATTACAGGCAAATTCACACTCGATGCGCAAATGTACAAAGTGCTAAATGTGCACTGTCTGTGCTGCAGTTTATCTAGAACGTGAGAGCGAAACCGTTTAGAAGACGAAAAATCTGTAATCGCTTTAATCACGTGCAATTCATTACACGTCCGAAGCGCATTTCCAAGCACTTTACAAGTGCTTAGCGAATTGCAGCGATCGGCAGTGTGCTGAAGACCCATTTGAGGCGCTCACGATTTGATTGATGCAGTTGTGGCCAATAATTTGGGTGCTAATTAAATGACATGATCAAGACATCCAGGCATCCAAGTGTGGCTGTCCCCATTAAACACTCAAAGTGCACGATCTTTACCTGCGCAAGAGCGCTGAGATTGACCTGCAACTAATCACGATTACACAAATCAACGTCAATCAAGAGAGAAACAAATCAAAGTCAGAGTGCTCCGCCGATGGCGACGAATTCTTAACGAAATTGCGCCACGATTAGCTGCATTTCTTCTACAGTACAATAAATACCCATTTCCTACCAATCATCTTTCACTATGCAGAATCAAATTGATTACTTAATGATAGTTTCATTTAGTTGTCAGCCAATGCAATCTTGCTCATAATTGATTCAAAATCTATGTGGAATTTAGTTGGGATGCGATGATTTTGAACAAAAGCGAATGATAGGGAAATTGCACAAGCATGGCAGAGCCATAAGTAATAGCAACAATTGCGCATTTCTTCAAATTTCGCCCGTAAATCATTGCTCGTGTCATCCGGCTTGGATTTTCATGAAAATTTCGCGCACGATTGCCTCGCACAATCGCCCACCAATTATTTATTGGTCGCATTTGATTTATAACTTTATTGCAACGGATTATAATTACACTATTAATATCGAAGCTCCACTAGATCACACTGAGCGCATTTCCTCTTATTCTATTTCTACAAAACACTCTACAATTCTAATTTGAGGCATAATTTCATCAACTTAAGCATAAACAATTACAAATACGTATTGTATTTAACTATAATGCAAATACCACGTTATCATCTGGTGTAATATTCAATATTGTGTTTATTTTCACAATTATTTATGTACATATTTACTCTTAGTGTGCAAAATAAAAGTTTAGAAAAGTTTTAGAAAGTTGACATATTTTATTGCTATTCCATAAACAATTCGATTCACAAACATGTTAATAAATAAAATATCTTTATAATAAAGGGAAACACAACTATAGAGATATATATAAATAAATAAATAACTAAATTGAATAATCCGATTGGGTCCTACCTGGCGCCATCTACAGCTTGATTCATAAAACTACTAGTTTAGGTATCATTTCAATTAAAATTGTAAATTAACGATAAATTTATAATGCTAATAAATTCATATTATCAAAATTTGTAGTAATGAATATAGAAATAAATATTGCACACGTTCATCTTGGCAAAAATGAATTGTAATTGCAGTAGTATTAATTATTGGCGGAAGAATCATTAACGCATTAAATAAATAAGAAAAAAAGCGAAAATAATTACTACGGGAATATATCCAAAGCCTGAAGTATTTTTAACAAAATAAATAATAGACAAAACATTGTTTTAAAAAGTTGTCATATTTATTGCTATTCCATAAACAATTGGATCCTTGAACATGTGAAATAAGCTTTCTAAAAGGGAAACTCAACTATATAAACTTACATGCAAATATGTAATTAAATAAACAAAAATTGAATAATCCAATTGCGTACTACTTTGCGCCATCTACCGGTTGATTAATAAAACTGCTAATTTACTATTTATTACAATTAAAATTACGAATTAACAATAAACGAATTAACAATACCAATTAATTAGTATTATTGAAATTTGACTTATGTATATTACAAATAAAAAATGCACACGTTTTTCTTCTGAAACATGTATTGTAATTGTAGTAAACTGAGCATTGATTACAATCTGTAAAAATCATTTCTAAACATTTTAATTAAAAACATTGGCGGAAGAATCATTGACGCACTAAATAAATAAGAAAAAAATGGAAAATAATTGGCACGGGAAGATATCCAAAGCCCGTGGTATTTTTATCGCTCGCATCCTGGACGTCATGTTAAGTAGTCTAACTAAAAGCTGGAATAAAACGAATTATGTCATTGTTACAACGAAATATCCAACGAAATTGCTGTTCTATTAGCAGTTCCTCATATTTCCAGTACCAGGATTAAGTAGGAATGTTTATTTTCGGCAAAAATCAATGAATTTCAGCGATGACATCGACGATCTGTCAAAAGTCATTGAGAACGGCGTAGGAATACAACTGGGAACTTGGCATTCTGGTCGAGAGTTTCAATCATTTTACATGTGGTGTTCCATGTTCGCCGGCCCCTTTGTCCACCGTTAAAACAATCAACATTCATTCATTGCAACTTGAGCGAGGAAGTGCAGGCACAATGCAGGAAACGATGCAGCTAATTCAGATCCTGGAACAGACGGTATCTCCAGGTACGTAGCATTCGCTTCTTCCGCATTCCTCCAGCTCGTATCCTATCCACTTACCAATCGGCTGAGTCACTGGCCAACCTTATCGGCGATAAGTGGGTCTTCATCCGCCATTGGCCGCGTATCTGTAGCAGCAGTCGTAGTTGAAGGTCACCGCGTCTCAATTGCAGATAAGAATGAGCTGGAGCAGGCGTCCAAGTTCCTGGAGCAGGCTGCGGCGAGCAATCTGCCAGCCTTCATCAAAACCCTTTCGGACATTCTTCGGCATGGAGGCAATAGTCCTGTGGCCAGGATGGCCGCCGGCCTGCAGCTGAAGAACCAGCTGACGTCGAAGGACCCGAGCATCAAGCAGACCTACCAGAACCGATGGCTGTCGTTCCCCGACGAGATCCGCGAGTACATCAAGAAGAATGTGCGTGGGTCGAAAGAGGGTAGAGGTTCAGGGAGATGAATTGGGGTAATTTGCAGATTGTGGGCGCATTGGGCACGGAGACGAGTCGGCCGTCGTCTGCAGCGCAGTGCGTCGCCTACGTGGCCGTGACCGAGCTGCCGCAGGGCCAGTGGTCGGAGCTGATCACGCAGCTGGTGAACAACGTGGTGCACGCCAACTCGACGGAGATGCAGAAGGAGGCGACGCTGGAGGCGATCGGCTACATCTGCCAGGAGATCGACTCCGAGGTGCTGGTGCTGCAGTCGAACGCCATCCTCACGGCCATCATCCACGGCATGCGCAACACTGAGCCGAGCAGCCACGTGCGGCTGGCGGCCACCCAGGCGCTGCTCAACTCGCTGGAGTTCACGCGCGCCAACTTCGACAAGGAGTCGGAGCGCAACTTCATCATGGAGGTGGTGTGCGAGGCGACGCAGTCGGCCGACTCGCAGATCAAGGTCGCCGCGCTGCAGTGCCTCGTCAAGATCCTCTCGCTCTACTACCAGTACATGGAGCCGTACATGGCGCAGGCGCTCTTCCCCATCACGCTGGAGGCGATGAAGTCCGAGAGCGACGCGATCGCGCTGCAGGGCATCGAGTTCTGGTCGAACGTCAGCGACGAGGAGGTCGACCTCGCCATGGAGGACACGGAGGCGTCGGAGGCGGGGCGGCCGCCGGCGCGCGTCTCGCGCCACTACGCCAAGGGCGCGCTGCAGTACATCGTGCCCATCCTGCTGCAGAAGCTCACCAAGCAGGAGGAGCTGGACGACGACGACGACTGGAACCCGAGCAAGGCGGCCGGCGTCTGCCTGATGCTGCTGGCCACCTGCTGCGAGGAGGAGATCGTGCCGCACGTGCTGCCGTTCATCGAGGAGAACATCAAGTCGGAGAACTGGCGGTACCGCGACGCCTCGCTCATGGTCTTCGGCGCCATCCTCGGCGGGCTGGACAACGCGACGATGAAGCCGCTGGTGGAGGGCGCGATGCCGACGCTCATCCAGCTGATGTACGACGGCAGCGTGATCGTGCGCGACACGGCGGCGTGGACGTTCGGCCGCATCTGCGAGATCATCCCCGAGGTGGCCATCAGCGCGCACTTCCTCAAGCCGCTGCTGGAGTGCTTCATCACCGGGCTGAAGTCGGAGCCGCGCGTCGCCGCCAACGTGTGCTGGGCGTTCACCGGCCTCTCGGACGCCGCGTTCGAGGACGCCGTGGCGCAGGACGACGCCAGCCAGCCGGAGACGTACGTGCTGTCGCAGTACTTCGAGTTCATCGTGCAGCACCTGCTGGAGGCGACCGACCGCAGCGACGGCGCGCACGCCAACCTCCGCTCGGCGGCGTACGAGGCGCTCATGGAGATGGTGAAGAACTCGCCGAAGGACTGCTACTTCACCGTGCAGCGCACCACGATGGTGATCCTCGAGCGGCTGCAGCAGGTGCTGCAGATCGAGTCGCACATCGCCAACCAGAAGGATCGCTCGCAGATCAACGACCTGCAGTCGCTGCTCTGCGGCACGCTGCAGTCGGTGCTGCGCAAGATGACGCCGGAGGACGCGCCGCAGATCTCGGACGCGATCATGAACGCCATGCTCACCATGTTCAACTCGAACAAGAGCGGCGGCGTGCAGGAGGACGCGCTGATGGCGGTCGCCACGCTCGTCGAGGTGCTCGGCGACGGCTTCCTCAAGTACATGGACGCGTTCAAGCCGTTCCTCTTCATCGGGCTGCGCAACCACCACGAGTACCAGGTGTGCTGCACGGCCGTCGGCCTCGTCGGCGACATCTTCCGCGCGCTCAAGGCGAAGGTGCTGCCCTACTGCGACGAGATCATGCGCATCCTGCTGGAGAACCTCAGCGACAGCACGGTGCACCGCAGCGTCAAGCCGCAGATCCTCACCGTCTTCGGCGACATCGTGCTGAGCATCGGCGCCGACTTCAAGAAGTACCTGGACGTGGTGCTGTCGACGCTCTCGCAGGCGTCGCAGGCGCAGGTCGACCGCAACGACTACGAGATGGTCGAGTACCTCAACGAGCTGCGCGAGGGCGTGCTGGACGCCTACACCGGCATCATCCAGGGCCTGAAGGGCGACGGCGCGGCGGCGCAGCCGGACCTCGCCGTCGTCGAGCCGCACATCCCCTTCATCGTCCAGTTCATCATCGCGATCGCCAGGGACCCGGAGCACTCCGAGGGCACCATCGCCGTGGCGGCCGGACTCGTCGGCGACCTCTGCACGGCGTTCGGGCCGCGCATGCTGCAGCTGCTCGACCTCGAGTCCATCAACGAGATGCTCGTCCAGGGCCGCAAGAGTCGCATCAATCGCACCAAGACCCTGGCCACGTGGGCCACCAAGGAGCTGCGCAAGCTGAAGACCAACGTTACTGCCGCTGCAGCCAGCTGGTAGGTGTCCACTCCTCGCCCACACCACCTTATCTCTCATATCTCATGCTTGACAGCTCCTTAACCTTTTGTGAGCACATTGACTATGTCTGCAAACTACTGCTACGGTTTATTCACAAAATGTGTATGGGTTTTAAGAACCCAATGGTGCTAAAAACACTATACTGTAGCCTAGTTAGGTCAAGGCTGGAATACGGCTCCCTGGTTTGGGCGCCCATTTATGCCACGCATGTCAACAGGCTGGAGCGAGTTCAAAGGAAGCTCCTTCGTCATTTATACTTCCTCATTTATGGTATTTATGGTGTCCACTCCTCGCCCACATCACCTCATATCTCATGGCCGAAATGCTTGACAGCTCCTTAAGCTTTTGTGAGCACATTGACTATGTGTAGGGGATTTAAGAACCCAATGGTGCTAAAAACACTATACTGTCGCCTAGTTAGGTCAAGGCTGGAATACTGCTCCCTGGTTTGGGCGCCCATTTATGCCACGCATATCAACAGGCTGGAATGAGTTCCAAGAAAGTTTCTTCGTCAGTTATACAAACTGTCCAATAACTGTGACTGTGACGAGCTGCTCGCTCGTGTTCAACTCAGGGTGCCGTTCAGAGGTTTGCCATCGCCTTTTCAAGTAGCGGTAGGTTGCACTAACTTGTCTAGAGTGGGTCTTCGCGAAGAACCACTATGCAGGTACTGCTTAGAAGAGGATGAAACTCCTCGGCACATAGTGGGCAAATGCTACGGTTTATTCACAGAATGTGTAGGGGATTTAAGAACCCAATGGTGCTAAAAACACTACTGTAGCCTAGTTAGGTCAAGGCTGGAATACGGCTCCCTGGTTTGGGCGCCCATTTATGCCACGCATGTCAACAGGCTGGAGCGAGTTCAAAGGAAGCTCC
>JAOEHK010009559.1:0-12338 GCA_025447835.1 Labidoglobus nevermanni
CTGGCTACCCAATCTCTATTCCCTTTTTTACCCGGCCTACTCTATTATATCTTTACAAGCCTACTTAATTTTATCTCCACAGACTCAACCACCGAAGATTTAACCACGCAGCTCGACATCGTCCGACTGGCCCAGAAAACACTAAAGGAGGCCACTGAGTAGTGTGCGATCCCAGAGAATGCTGTAGGGGCAGAAAAGGACCTAGATGCGATCTTCGAATACGAAGTATAGGCGCGACGGTCCAAGCCACATTAGATCCCCAAGAGCACCCTCGGCTCAAAGTTTCCCAGCCGAGGAAGTAATCGCCCTCATCTGCCTAAGCTGGAGATGAAAAATTTCAATGGCGATGTGGAAAAATGGTTGCCCTTTTGGGAAATCTTCCAGGTGAATATCCATAACCACCCTGAGCTAACGGACGCTGAAAGGTTCAGCTACCTCCAACAACACGTAGTTGGTAAAGCAGCACGTTCGCTGGAAGGCTTCGCCAACCGCTGCATGCTACAAAGATGCAATTAACCTGTTAAATCGCGAGTACGATCAGCGCAAACGACTGGTCGAAGGAATGTACCAACGCCTAATATGCATGCAGCGGGTGAAGCATGACAACAAGTGTGAGGAATTGCGAAGATTATTCAACGACTGAACGTCAATGACAAGATCGCTGAGCACCTTGGAAGTGTCTCCGATAGAGTACGCAGTGCTGCTCAAGACGACAATTATTCGCTGCCTCCCATAAGCGCTTCGCCTAGAGTTTATACGCCAGTTAAGGACCATAAGGGCGATGGACAACGAACCATTGGTGCGGCTCGAAGTTAAGCAACTGTTAAAGCTCCTGGAAGACGAGGTCAAGGTATTGGAGCTTGGGACTGAGGACAGCGCCCACCGTACATCAGAAGAGAAGGTAAATAAGTGCGCAAAGAAGCATCCGCATGCAACGTATTCTGCCGCGGGCTTAGTAACTCAAGTAGAGGAAAAGTGTTTGTTCTGCTCGCAGCAACACGCGACCAGCTATTGCAAGGTTCACCTGCCCATCGAAGAGAAACATGCCCGCCTAAAGCAATCGCGAGCTTGTTTTAAGTGCGCGCGCCCAGGGCATGGCTCGAGGTCTGTAGGGCGAGGGTGATGTGCGATAACTGTCAGCGACGTCACATCACCAACTTGTACAACCCTGAGTTTAAGAAGGCAGAGCCAGTGGTGAACGAAGCGAGCGAAGAACCCAACTGTCAGGCAAACCTAATTAGTGCCAAGATTAGCGTCCATATGGAAACAGTCGCCGCCAAGCTCTGCAAGACACGAGAAGGGCCGGCATTCGAGTTGGTCCGAATCCTTCTGGACGGCGGTAGTGACACGACTTTCATCCGTGAAGATGTCTCAAGGCAACTGAGCTTAGAAGTCGTCGGAGCACATAACATTGCCGTAACACTGCTCCGCCCACGCCGATGGTATGTAGACGTGTGAGATGCTACCTGCGTAACAGACACAACGACAAGATGATCGAAATCGTGGCGGTGGAGGTGCCAGAAATCTGCGCCGACTCATACCGGTGCCGAAACGACCTCGACCCACTATTCAGCAAGTACGAGCTAGCCGACGTATCGAATAAGGGCGATCTCACGATCGAAGGAATAGCCATCCTCATCGGAGCAGATTCCTACTGGCGAATTGTCACGGGTGTCGTAAAACGGCTAGGGGAAGGACTTGTCGCCGTAGAAACGAAGCTCGGTTAAACGGTGCATGGAACCGACCATTATTCATTCAGTACCAACGCTAGAGTGAATCTGGCAAGAATCAACGACTTAAATCTAACGCAACTCTGGAACTTGGAAACGATCGGCATCAAAGAACATAACGAAGAATCCCAGTCCATGGCGGATGACTTCATTGACAACTGCATCGAGTTCAAAAACGGTCGCTACGAAGTGACGCTGCCATGGAAACATCCAAAGGCGCCGCTCGACAGCAACTACTTGGGTGCAAAGAGCAGGTTGGTGGTACTACTGAGTGAGCTCTATTCTCGTAACTAATTCGACGAATACGACGACATAATCCAAGACTACGTGAAAACGGGTGTTGTCGAACTCATAAACCCATCAACAGACGCAATCTCGACGCGGATTTATTACATGCCCCATCGGGCCGTATATAGACAAGATAAGGAAACAACGAAGGTACGAATCGTGTTTGATGCGTCCGCGCACGCGAAGGGACAGTCTTCCCTGAACGACCTTCTGAACGTTGGAGCCGATGTAGTGCCCGATCTTGTCAAGATACTCTTCAGATTCCGCCAGCCCCAGAATGTATTAGTCGCCGACATAGAGAAGGCTTTCCAACAGGTGGCATTGGCGCCACCAGAACGTGATTGTCACAGATTCTTGTGGGTAAAGGATGGCAACATTGTGGTATACCGGATGAATCGCGTGACGTTTGGGGTGGCTAGCAGCCCGTTCATGCTCTCAGCGGTCATTAAGAAGCATCTGCGCGCCGCCGACTGCGAGACGGCGCGGCTAAGAGAGCGCAATATCTACCTGGACGATGTAGTATTAGGTGCATCGAATGAAATTGACGCCCTACAAACCAAGGTAGGTATACCTCGAGGCTTAAGTCTAATAAAGCTGTGCCCCTTGCTGGACCACGACGGGATTTTCAGGGTCGGAGGGAGGCTTGCTAACTCCAACTTAACCTTTGACGAGATCCATCCGATAATCATACCGCGAAGGTCCAGATTCGTACGACTGCCACGAACGACTTTTCCATGGGGGGGTCGCATCCGTATTGGCCAAAATTCGGAAGAAGTACTGGGTACTCAAGGGGAGGCAGACGGTGAAGATGATCCTCGCGAAATGTGTAATTTGCCAGCGCTTACGCAAGATGTGCATTACCATCCCAACAGCACCGTTGCCAAAAGAAAGGCTGCAGACAGTGCGCCCCTTCAACTCAGTTGGAGTGGATTTCGCGGGCCCACTGTACCTCATACGCGACACGCTAGACAAAACGGTAAACTGCTACGTCCTTTTGATCACATGCGCGTCGACTCGCGCAGGTTACCTCGAACTCATCCAGGACATGAGCACAGACGCATTCAAACGCGCCATGAAACGGTTTATCGGCCGACGAGGACTACCGCAGTTGATAATGTCTGATAGCGGGTTGACATTTAAACGCGCCGCAAGAGATCTACCAGATCTTCGCAAGACCATCTGTACGAAAGAAGTCGACTCCCTTCTAAGAAGTTATCCGGTGAAGTGGAAATTTAATGTCGAGCTAGCACCCTGGTGGGGTGGCTTTTGGGAGCGTCTGCTGCGGTCTGTAAACAATTGACGTTCGATGAAATGAGAACTGCGCTAGTTGAAGTCGAAGCGGTGATCAATTCCAGGCCTTTAACGTATTTAGGAAGCGAGGTTGATGACCCACGGCCGCTGAGACCAATGGACTTCTTGACTGGGCCCTGCCTTACGCAAGTTCAGCTCGACAACAATGCCAGCGCAACTAACGTCTGGAAGGCCCGGAAGGCCATTGTACAGGGATTTTGGAGACGCTGGAGCTCAGACTACCTCCAGATGTTGCGCTCGGCGCATGAGAGCACCAACGCTTCGTCCACCTTGCAGGAGGGCGCGCTCGTCCTACTGAAGGGTCCTAAGCTAAAGCGTCTGGAGTGAAAAATGGCCAGGGTCGAAAGATTGTTCATGGGACGCGACTGGAAACCCAGGCCCAGCGAAGTCCGCCTCGGCAATGGCGGCGTGTTACGCCGACCAGTTCAGCTGCTTGTCCCTCTGGAGCTGCCAGAAACGGCAGCCGCCGGGCCGGAGGATGTTGAGAAATGATAATACAAACAGGTGTTCCCCAGCTTGTGGCGGTCGGTGTTGATAGTCATCTGCGAATTGCCTAAAGTGTCTTTATTATGCCGGCATGCGATTGTAACGTTTTATGATACCCAATTGAGAATGTTTCCCGTTACCCAGCTGAAGGGAAAGTTTTGCCTCCCTTCTCTGACGATTTTTCTGTATATTTAAGTAATGCTTGTGCGTAACGTAGTATGTATGTTTTTGAACCAGAGCCTGAACGCAACGTTTTCTGTCAGATTATTAGAAATATACCTCAATTTAAGACGCAAGTTGCTCTCGTGATTAATATTCCGGAACCTTTCTACTCCATACACCGAGGCTAGTTTTTTCTTTACAAATGCTACTAGAGTTGCAGAGATATGACATATCGCTCAATTACTTAAAGGGGAAAGATAACGTCGTCGCCGACGCTTTACCTCAAACTCCACTCATCCCTCATGCGGCATGTAATCCCGCTTTTCACCATGTGCTTCTATCTATAGTCTTTCATCCTGCAGCGCTAAGGAACTCTCATGACGCTTTCGCATCAAGGAATTAGTTCAACATTCGATTTGCATCTTAAGTTGTGTCGATGTAGACTTTTTATTATGAATTTTGCTCTCACAACGCAACCTCATTTATTACACATTTGCCTCCACGTCCCCCGAAATTTGACACTCAATGTCCACAATCTGCAGCAAATGTCATTTTAAGGAACATTTCGAGGAACTACTGGTTGGGAGATGTGATGATTGCAAAGCCGCTTGTTCCACGGCCTTCTGTGATGGTCGCGCTCTCTTATTGCTCTGGGGATGATCTTGTCTTCGTTTTTTACCACCGTACCAACCCCGTTATAACAACAAAAAGTCACCAGTGATAACAGTAGACATTTAATGCAACATAGGTTTAACAGGCTAACGAAACAATTGTAGCCGTATAAAGCAGCATAAGTGCTTAGCCAAATCTAATGCCTGCGCGAGTCGCGCACATCGCTACTTATACTCGTGGCCTCCGGCGGTTGGCGCCTGGCGTACCCAGAATCAACAAGCTGGGGGTTCCCACAGCACAGGGTTCCCAGAACCATGACGCGCAACCAACTACATTTGCACCTGTAGGAGTCAACCACCAATCTATCTGCTGGGATTGACATATTCATATCTGAATTCAAATCTGTTGAAGCAGTGTGGGAATCGGATTTATGTGCACTGCTTGGATTTATAAACAATGATTGTTAAGCAAAATAAACCTTGTATAAATAATTCTTGAAATACATGTTCATTAAATCGTAAACATCTGTGAAGTGGGATTACGAATGCTAAGTAGGGGCTTAATCAAGCTCGCAAAGACACGCCCTGCATTTACAACTGAACCAGCAAAAGGAGTGTGTGCTGGAAATCGTCAAGCACGCATATGCCCTGTACCTAATTGCTCGTGACGAGCCGCCAACGGATGTAAGTAGAACTCTACGCACACAGCCCCACGCTCCATTTTTATTTATTTTTTCTTCTGTTTTCTAGAAGTTGACCATAATAATAGGGCGGGTGCTCCCAACGGAGTGGGAGTACACTCCAATTGATTCAGTTGCCACAGATTCTGGTCTGCTGGCAATTTGGGTTGCTGGGCACGACCCATCAATTTTGTTTTGCGTGCCAGAGGGCGCATTTAAAAAAAACCGTAAGTATTACTGATGATAATCATAATAAACATTCCTGATTGTAATTATCAACTTGCAGGGTCGGACGCAGGGTCGTTGACGCCCTGTAGAACTTATGTAAAAATTCAATTTATTATGAAACAATTGTAAAACCAATAAATAAATACGAAATATTAAACGTGTGGTGTAATAGAGCGAGTATACATTGTGATGTAAGACGTTAGAAAATAAGTGTACTTTAAGTAACGTGTAAATAGATTAAGTAAGGATAATATGTAATAGATAATCATTATGTAACCAAGCTGGAAGTAGGTCATCGGGCCATATATAAGCCGGTGACTGAAGGCAATACGGATACTCATATATAGTCATATATGTAGGAATGTAAGATACTGATTACTTAAGATTACTGTAGGAATGTAAGATACTGTTTACCTAAGATTACGGTTAATTAGAATTGTGAGTTCAGGTTTGAATTAGAAAACTGTAATGGCTGAAACGAGAGTAGTGGGAGAGCAGACGGCTCGTCGAGCTCAGCGAGAACGAAGAGTTTTTGTTCCGTGAATGTGAGCGAACGCACTTGTGATGTAAGAATCGAATAATATCCGAAACATCTGCCTATTTAATCGAATTATACTATTAAAACTTACAAACGTGTTTTATTTCGGTGATGATTCCCACAATATTTGGGGGCTCAACCAAACAACGGACTCAATTTGCGAAATTCAAGTGAAGTATTCGATCAATAAGAAGAACGCGTGTGACTGCACCAGACAATAGGAAAATGGCCGCGAAGAAAGCATCAACGAGTGAGAAGAATAGCGAATTGCTGAAGTTGGGTGATGACGCAGTAGTTGCCGACAATTTGGACAACGTTTCCACTAACGCAATACGAATTCTACACGAGATGATTTTCAAAGTCGATATGAAGAAGAAGAATAGGAAGAATCTTAGGAATTTCGAAGGCTTGAAAGACGATTCCTCGGCAGAAAACTTCAAAGAATACATCTCCAAGAATTTCGAAGAAACGGAACTGAAGACTGCCTTTTCCGTGCTGCGTGGAAACACTATTGGTGACAAACAGCATATTATTCACGAACTAACAGATTGCTTGCGTAATTTAAGTTTGCTGCAACAACCAATTAATGATGATTAATGAAGTGGTTTTAGAAGACGACGCCGAAAGTGACATTCAAGACGCATATGTATCCAACGAAGATGATTCATCGCAGTTCGAACGACGAAGTATACAGCATCGTGTGAATCAAGGAACAAACCAACGTCACTTTAAGCTAGAATATCACAATGATGAAGATGATGACGAACTTGAAGATGGCACGAAGGCATCGCTCTTTCATTTAGGAACATCGAAGAAATGGTGCAACCCTTCTGCGGACATGATGGATTGGCAATCGAGCATTGGCTGGAGGAATTGAAAGATGCAGCTGGGATGTTCAACCTGAGTCAGCTCCAAAGGTTTGTTTATGCCAAGAGATCCCTAAAAGGACTCGCTAAAACATTTGTAAGGTTGGGAAAAGGAGTAAATTCTTGGCTTAAATTGAAGGACGCACTATTAAAAGAATATGGAAAGACGATTAACAGTGCAGACATACATAAAGAAATGTCCTCACGTAAAATTCGTAAAGGCGAATCAATACAAGAATATTTTTTAATAATGAAAGAATTAGCTCATAAAGGACGCATTGACAATGAAGCAACAATAGAGTATGTAATTGACGGTCTATCGGATGGGAAAAGAGACGTTAGCATTCTTTATGGAACGAAAAATTGTAAAGATTTCAAACAAAAACTAGAACTTTTCAAGAAAATCAAAATGAAAGATTTAATGAAGAAAAATGAAAAACAATCTCAAGGGACGTATACGAAAGTTGACGCAAAAACGAAGAATGATCCAAACGTTGAACAGAAAAAGACACGGCGTTATAATTGTGGCACGTTAGGACACGTGGCAACTCAATGTAAACATCGCGAGAAGGGAGCCAAATGTTTCAAATGCGGAGACTTCGGTCACAAGTCAAATGACTGCAAACCAATTAAGATTGTCAAAACCGTAGATGAATCAAAATTCTATAAACTGATACAACTACAGGACGTACCTTGCTTAGCATTATTTGATACTGGTAGTGCAGTCAATGTTATACCTCAGAGAATTTACAGAAGAATACCTAACCGTATACTGGACTTTCGTCGATAAGTATTAGTCGCATTTTTACACAATTTTCTTCTACTTTCATAGGTTTGTACTCCTAGATAAGGTTTGTAACTTCTTGTATTGTGGTTTCGTTTGTCGAGTCGATGTTGACTTTTAACTGATCTCTCTCAGTTACACTGATTTTCATAACTTTTTGGACTTCGTTGTCAAAATCATTCTCTATCCCCGATTCCTCATTACAAACGATAGTCTTCCTTTATCGAACCGAATATTTAGTAAATTTAACAGTTCACGCCCTAATATCACTTCATCATCCATTTCATCATTGTGTGATACGTACACTGTGCTCTTGTATTCAGTATCATCGATCGTAATTTTGAGTTGGGTATGCCCAAAAGGTGTTATTGGCTTTCCCGCGAACCCGGTCAACACTGCATTGCTATTGACGATTTTAGGTGTTCCATTATACCATTAAAACTTACAAACGTGTTTTATTTCGGTGATAATACTCACATATATAGTCATATATAGTCGTATAGAGTCGTATATAGTCGTATGTAGTCATATGTAGTCATAGATATAGTCGCATAGTATGCAGTACGAATGTGCAGTACGCGAGTGCGACAAGAAATGTACGATACGTGAGTGAATAAACCTTACTTGTTATAACCCGTCGCATGTTGAATCACCCCATACATTACATGGCGATCCTGCCAGCCGAGCGCAGGAATCTGTGACAATGCGGGATGAGTGACAATGACCAGGGTGGCCAAGTAAAAGGCACCATGAAGTGAAGTGCGCTAGCTAACGTCAGGAGCAAGCGGTACCACGCGCGCGCACGCGAAAGGAAAGAGACAGATGAAATCGGCGGCAGTGAACCAAGAATAATGGGTGGACAGCAAACGAAGGAGGAAATCGTCATCACCCAGGCGGGCAACAGTGGAAGCCAGTCGGTGGACCGTCCATCAATCAGCACATCAGGCGTCATCGAAGTCGTCGTCATTGTCATCATTGCCATAGGGTTGGCATGTATGTGCATCAGACGGTGAAACTCTATGATCACTCGCCGGATAAGGAGCGAAGTGGAAAGGATCAACGAAGCCACGAGAAGGGAACCAGTGAACGTCTAAGAGGAACCGGAGGACCAGACAGCGGACAACCAACGGCACAGACAAGCTAAGTGCTAGCCGATAATGAACATACGCATACCCGATCTAGGATAGGCTAACTAGAAGTAGGTGAAGTAGGTGAAGGTGATGGAGGATAAGCTAGGTGCGGTATTCAATAAATACCAAGATATTAGGTCGAATTTAAGTAAATTAGGGCCAGACAGAAGGGCCACAAAGCCAGAAACTGTGAAACAGAAAATCACAGAAGCGTGAAATGTATATAAAGAGTTCGTAAACTTGATAAGCGCTTACAACGAAGAACTCAAACTGAAAAACATGGCACACGATACAGACACCAAGATAAGAAAAATATCCAGCGATATCCAAGCAAGCTATAAGGAAATATTAGCGTTAGGGCAAGAAGAGGACATAGTGATTGTGCGTTTCTAGGTTTTAACACTATATTTCCTTGTTAATTTGAATTATAATACAGTTATATTTGAACGGTGCACTGTATACATTTGGTAGGCGCGCTTATAGTGATAGCAGTCTGGCAGCGTAACAACATCTCTTCTGCAAGGGGTTTCGACTGCTTATATATCTCCGATGGGCGGAGGTAGGGCTTAATCTTAATTTCTTAGCCTAGGACATTTTACAACTATCATAACATCTACTAAACTTAGACCGTAATAAAAACCGCCATTAGGAAAAACCCGCCCGTAGGTTGAAGCACAGAGAGCGCACTAATTGCCGCACTATGCGCCCTGCGCATTAAATCCGCACAGTTTGAGTAATTCGGAAAAGGTGCCGATGCCTTGTGTGGACAGTCGAACATGGCCCCGGCGTTGATAGAGCGCTATCGCACGATGACCAGATCTCCTTCCCGGATGGGTTGTGACGGCTTCGTCCACTTCGCTCGATGCTGCATTGTATTCAGGTACTCCCGGCTCCAGCGGCTCCAAAAATGCTGAAGGAGCTGTTGTACCAATTGAAACCGGGATAGCCTGTTGGAGGGTACCTCCTCGACCAATGCTTCAGGCAATGAGGTCAGCTTGCGACCAATGAGGAAATGACTAGGTGTTAGAGGCTGGGGGTCCAGGGGGTCATCCGACAGTGGAGTGAGGGGCCTTGAGTTGAGAATTGCCTCTACTTGACAACATACTGTGGTGAGTTCCTCGAATGTCAAAACTTGGCTTGTAAGAATGCGCTTTAAGTGTTATTTCGCTTGACGGACCGCTGCTTCCCACAACCCCCCAAAATGGGGTGAGTTAGCGGGGATAAAACGTTCTCGACTGCAACGACGGAGGCAATCCTGTCCTGGTTTAACCCGGCCATTATCTCCCGTAGTTCCGCCTGAGCGCCAGTAAAATTGGTTCCGGTATGCGACCACACCGTTTTGGGTAGACCCCTTCGCGCCACGAACCGTCGGAAGGCGCCAAGAAAGGCCTCGGTCGTTAAATCTGAGACTAGCTCCAAATGCATAGCCTTTGTTGAAAAAAAGATAAATAATGACAGGTAGGCCTTTACGTGTTTTGTGCCACGAAGCTTGTTGGCCTTTATGAAAAAGGGTCCCGCATAGTCAACTCCTGTTGTGTGGAATGGGTGGCCCACGTTCACCCTGCTGGCTGGAAGTGCGCTCATAACTGGGGCCTCACTCTTTGGCCGGGCGCGGAAGCATGTAACGCAGGAGTGGCACACCCGCTTTGCGGTCGCCTAGCCATGCAACGGCCAAAACCTATCTCTTATAGCACATAACAATGCTTGTGGACCTACGTGCCCCAATCTGTTGTGCTCATGTCTAAGTAATAAATTCGTGAAATGATGCTTAGGCAGGATCACTGGATGCTTTGCCTCGAACTCTATTTTCACATTCTCTAGACGGCCTCCGACTCGCAGGAAACCGTTGGCCCACAAGAATGGGCTCAATGCCCTTAACTTACTCGTTGGACTCAATCCCTTTGCCGTTAGCAATGTAGCTATTTCTGCCCCGAAATTCTCGCCTTGGACAATGCGACAGAGCAATCGGGTGGCATTAGTGAGTAGCGCAGCTTCGGATAATGTGCTACAATCCTGCTTACGAGCTTTACCTAGGAATTTCAGAATGTATGCTGTAGTGCGTGTTAGCCGCGCCTAGTTAGAGAACCTGCTAACGTTAATAATGCTTGGAGAATTTGTACACACGTGCACTACGCCCGCACTCTTGACTTCAGGAATATGCGTTTCCTGAAAGGCTGGCTCTGCTGGCCAGGCCGCTTCCCCCCCGCTCAGCCATTCTGGACCGTGCCACCACATCGTCGGCGCTTGCAATTGAGTCGGGGGGACGCCCCTGGAGATAAGATCGGCTGGGATTTCCTTAGATGGGACGTGCCGCCATGTCGCCGTGAACTGCATGTTTTGGATCTGGCTAACGCGGTTCGCAACGAATACTTTCAGCGCTGACGGCGTTCGTTTAACCAGCATAGTACTATCTGTGAGTCGGGCCATAAGTGGATTCGTTGAGGCTCAGCTGGCACCGAATCTAGCACTTTCTGGACTAGTTTCGCCAAAAGCACCGCGGCACAAAGTTCTAACCTTGGAATGGTTACCAGTTTTAAAGGTGCCTCGGACTTTGCGCATAATAAATTTGTATCTGGGTTCCAGAACCGTGACATTACGTATACGCAAGCTCCGTACGCTTGTTCAGACGCGTCCGCGAAACCGTGGAGCTCAAATGCTTCATGCGAGAAGGCACGCCTAGGGATCCGCAGTTGGTTCAATTGATTTAGGCCTTCCTCAAAGCTTGCCCATTTTGCTTGGATTTCAGGTGGCAGTTCGCTGTCCCAATCGAGTTTTAACTGCCATAACTGCTGTAATAGCATTTTGGGGATTATAATTGTGGCCCGAGCATTTTAACCCTTTCCGAGAAATCGACTCGAGCGGAACTGTCCTACTCGTACTCGGCGAATACGTCAACCAGGATACTTTTTTTATTTGAGGTCCACTTCTGAAGAGGGAATCCATAATTCATCAGCGAGCTCTGGAGTGCTTTACATATCCTTTTCCCTTCTTCGACCGAATGAGCGCCAGTCAATACATCGTCCACATAGAAGTCGCGTTGTATGATGGTTCCAATTGCTTTGTCTTCCATTTCTTGGCCAATTTGGTAGAGACAACGTGTCGCTATGAACTCTTTTAATGCACGATCACTAACTTCCAGCTCTCTCTGGGCTTTTCTGGACAAATGACTTAGCACACCTTTTGCTTTCGCAATAAGCGATTTGCGAAAAGCCACTCTTTTAGTCTTGCATTTCACGGCCTTCTTCTTTCCAGAATTCCCTAATCCCATGCCCAACTTTTGTTGCGCTTTTATAATTGCAGCTACAGACCTACCAGCAATTTTCTCACTAAGCCTCGCATTTGGTGACCGACTGCGCTGTAATGCGGCTTGCTCCAAGATTTTATCTGCTTTATGCCTTTCGCTCAAATCCTTGTGTGCGGAATAAGCAAGATCATGAGCACGACAAGCCAGTGTTGCCATGTTTAAGTCGTTCCTTCAATTTTGTGCCAGGTCCACAAAACTGATAACCGGGCAAATGTAACTC
>JAOEHK010009580.1:0-12334 GCA_025447835.1 Labidoglobus nevermanni
GAGAAGCCAATAGTAATCTATGAAGATAACCAGGGCGCAATGAAGATCGCAAATAACGTAGCCAGTCAAAAACGAATAAAACATCTCGATATAAAATATCACTTCATTCAGGAACAAGTTGAAAGAGGAGTTGTTAAGATAATGTACATAAACACCGAAAACCAGTTGGCCGATATACTAACGAAAGGTGTAACAAGAGTGCGCCTTGTTCGATTAAGACGTAGGATTATGAATGATGTATCAGTAAGTTAGTTCCTTTTTTAAATTGTTAAATTGTCTCCTTTAACGCAGCGTGCACGTTTTTTTGTCGGGAATGGAAATTGTAACTTCACATTGAGAGGGGGTGTTAGATATGTATGTGTATCACAATGTGAAAGTATGTATGTGGAAAAAAGAAGATGGCCGAACTAAGTCGAGCACGCTCTGTCGTCTTACAGTTACTATATTAAAGCTACTTTTCTCCAAAAACAGTATCTGCTTTTTGCCCACAATCATAATAATCAACAGTGATGACGAATTTCATAGAGAATATGATTTGTAATTAAATATTTTATCGAATCATTCTTGTTAGTTGGATGAAAACATAAGATAAAAGAGTAGATCAAGTCAGGATTGGAATAATCTAATCAAATCAGAAATTAAACCCGCCCATAAGCGGATTATGCGAAGGGAAACATTGTGAGGCGAAGAAATAATGTGGTTGGAAGGTGCCTAAAACTGAAAGTGGAAACCCCGTCAAAGTATTTGCATATTCTAAGTTGGAAAATAAGCCATTTTTATTAACAGGTTGGGGAACCGAATGTTACATTCAATTCGATTTTTTATTTCGTGAATATTTACAGTAATGCTAGAAATATCTGAGAAACTCCAAGACGATTTCAACTATCGTCGTCCCTAGTTATTCCTCATTCCTCATGTCAGTCATCCTGAATAACTGTATCTTATTGCCCTTCGACCTGCGTTGAGGCAGTCACGGTTGCAAGCATGACCGGCCCTTGGCCGTAGTGATTACGCTTGCATCGATTGGATTCGGTTTTTATTGAAGGGTGCTTGTCCTCTGACAAGGAGACTCTAACGCAGCCATGGAGAGCACTGTCAAACTTGCGACGGTCGCGCCAGCCAGCAGTACACCCCTCACTTGGGCCCCTTTGGATGAACCCCATAGCTGGGTATATGTGCGATATGGCTCTGCTTCTATGTGTGTCTCACTCGCCCCTTCTCCATTCATTCAATGCTGAGGGTAGGGGTGCCGGGAAAAGCGGTGTCTTTGCGTTCTCGACGTGTTGGTTGCGTGCCCATTTCAGGGGAGCGCATGCGAAAACTTCCCTCACTACAGTTCGGCATAAATTTTCCATCAGACGCCTTTCCTGGAAACATTGTCCTGTCGTTCCTTCGTGCTCAAATGCACAAACTAAGAAAGCGATTTCGGATGCCAGCTACACGATTGCTTTGGGGCTGGATACAATTCACGGTCATCAAAAGTTTACGATTCTTTGCTGTTTCAATTGACCCTGAGATGGGTGTGTTCATAGAGCATTAACTAATGGAGTAATTATTGAGGAACTCGTCTAAAGTAGCAATTAATAAGCAAATTCTAAGTTCAATTGTGTATTTTATCATTTCTCTTTACATCCCAGACATTGTACTCTCCTCTTTCCAATGGCCGCCTCTGTAGGTTTATTGTTTCTAACGAAAATACCAGGTTATTTCCTTAACTTCAATGATCTGACTTATGATAGATTTACGCCAAGTTTCATTTAGCTTTGTTAAGAACACTTGGGACTATAACTTCGGGTTTGTACAGAAAAACAATGTCTGCAACCAACGTAAGGAACAAGGGGAGTTCCCTAGTTGTTCCTTCGAATAATTCCACTTGTTTCCTATTATCTTCCTGTAACAATTGCCAGTTCAGATTTATTCGCCACGGGATTCAAAACAATGATGTTTATATTTACTTCATTCTATTATTTTATTGTAGAACTACCTAATGGACACCAATTGTCTTTGTTCTGCGTGACTGCAAATTAATTGTACATCAATTCATAGATAATTATAGCCGCTTTGTCTCAAAGTGCCGGGGAGACTCTCCCTACGCTGCTTTTGGTTGTTGAAAGTTATGTTATTGTAATGTATCGCATGCTTACAACCATTCGTTGCATGCACGAAAGTGATAAAGGTGAGAATTACTTTAGAAAAAAATCAAGGGTGAATATTCCAAGGATAAGGTTTAGGGCACTAATGTTACATTAATCAATAAGAGTTGTCAGACTGAAAAACAGCTCAGATCTGAAGGACGTCAAACTTCTGGAACTTTAACTTGACTACTCTACACTGACTCGTCTATCAACTTCCTGCTTGGAAGGAATAGAACTAATAGCAATCCATAATAGCATGCATGGTATAAGAGTGAACTACTAATCATTGAATCCACTATGTATAAAACTGGGTATAATAAACTTAAGGATAAAGCAAAAAGGAACATGTGGCAAAGAATGAAGTGAACGAGTCCCGAAAGAAAGCAAGAGAAAGTAGATCCAGAAAGCGTTCATTACTATTTATGAAAAATTAAATAGAACTATACTTGCACGCAAGTTCCTTCTACAATTAACATATGCCAAGGTTTGTCCCCTCTAAATGAATAGTTTCTTAAAACAAAGTCTGCTTCCATACACATTGAACAAATGCAAATAATTGACAGTTGTGGAGAAACTTATCGACAAAAATTGGCCCAGACTATGCCTGGAGTCGCCCTTAACTTCGAGCCAGAATGGCAAATATTATTTGGTTACCACAGCGCTGGGTTTTTATGAAAATTAGTTATTATTGCAATTCTGGAATGTTCGAGCGCAAGCAGGATGAAGATGGCTATAAAACTATTGATTAGGGTTAATTAGCAAATTGCGTGTTTAATGATCACAATTTCAGAATAGTAAAGAAGGAAATGAACCTCGGGCAGGAGATACTGAACTAAAACTAGTCATGCATTGTGGCTAAGCAAGGATTGAAATACATAGTTTTAAGTATTTCTTGCTAATACCAACATGTTTTAATGATTATCAATTACAGTTAAAACGTTATGTCACTGACTCGAATGCTTTATCCTCCATTAAAATTTCTCCCGCTGCAATCGACTTCGTACTTCTTTTTCTCACCTGCGCTGTTGTGCATTCCTAGAACGTTTGCTATATCGCGATCATATTCTAGATTCTAGAGCAGTCATTCCCAAAGTGGTCGATATCGACCCCTGGGGGTCGATTTTGACTTGCAGGGGGTCGACGACAACGAAATAAGAAATTGGGGGTCGACGAGATGTCAATAGGGGTCGACGTACCCTGGCTCTCCGTCACTCGAAGATGGGTATTCCCCGTGCTTGTCCGCCAGCACTGTCTACGAGTACGAAATAATCGTTAAAATTCGACCTTAAGGGGTCTATGAAATCTAACAATATCGCTAAGGGGTCGACGGGGCAAATAAGTTTGGGAAACACTGTTCTAGAGTAAATGCATTAAAAAAGAACTATAGCTGTGTTTATGGTTAACAGGATAAAATGTTTATTGCAGTCGTATATCACTATTAGTGCTATAAGGATGACTTCGTATTTCTCATTACTCTAATGGCTTTTCATTATTATTATTATTATATATATATATTATATATATATATTATATATATTATCATTATTATTAGTGGACTTGCTCGAATTTATTGCAGACTCCTACAGTGCACATAATTTGTTTGCATGCTGGCAAAGCACTCGAAGCAAGTTTTCGGTACCAAGGGCGCAAGGGGAAGTGAGCATTTGAGCACACTGGACTCCTGCTTCCTTCTTATCGACCAGCGGTGGCAGAAGGCGGCTTATTCCTCCCCTATCTCAATTATGCGGCCGGCAAATTGCAGGTTTTACGGCATCATTTCGTGTATTGTGCATTCACCTCGTCGGGACGTGTCTGAAACATCCCAGACGTTTTTCCATGTTCATTTCGACGACCTTGCGCTTTTACTCGTCTCTCGTCCCACCTCCATCATCTCCATTATCCTACAAATTGGTTCAGTTCTCTGATTTATTGTCTAAAAAATCGCTTTTACTTTCTCCTGGCTAGCAGTCTATAGTTTCTTCCATTAAAATGTCCATTGGAGCTACAACATGAAAAGGACAAACTGTAGGAGAAATTGTGGATAAAGGTATAGAACTGGACGGCCAACCTAATGCCCGCGGGGAATACCTGATGTTCATGTAGTGGATAAGGACCACTGAGGTTTCTCCCTGGCTTATCCACCGCTTGGGATAGCCAGGATTTTCCATTAAAAGAACATCTGCAACGGAAAGCTCGGGGAATTCTAGAGTCTGTGGCCGACCCATGGGTATTCCCCGTACTTGTCCCACGGAGTATTGATCTATTTTCAAAGCGGCCCGCGAGTTTATTTGAACAGGTCGTCCCTGGTATAGAGGAAGTGAATAGGAGGGCTAGAAAGGAATGTATACGATTACGAATAAGGGAGAGTTTTTCCCTGGACATAAAAAAGCTCTTCGAATAAAGAAAACGCGAGAGGAATAGAAACGATTGCCCCACCTCCATCATCTCCATTATGCCACAAATTAGTTCAGTACTCTGATAAAAAATCACTTTTACTTTCTCCTGGTTAGCAGTCTATAGTTTCTTTCATCAAAATAGCCATGGAAGCTCTAACGTGAAAAGGACAAACTGTAGGAGAAATGGTAGATAAAGGTTCAAGTAGTGGATAAGGACCACAAGGGTTTCCCTCTGGGTTATCCGCCGCCAGGGATAGCCAAGGCTTTCCATTGAAAGAACATCTGCAAAGGGAAGCTCGAGGAATTCTAGAGTCCGGCTGTGACCGACCCATGGGTATTCCCCGTACTTGTCCCACTGAGTATTGATCTAGGTTTAAAGTGGCCCGTCAGTTCATTTGGGTAGGCTGTCCCTGGTATAGAGGACCTGAATAGGAATGCTAGGAAGGAATGTATAAGGCACAGTTTTTCCATGGACATAAAAAAGCTCACCGAAGAAAGAAAATGCAAGAGGAAAAAGAACGATTACTGAGAATGCATCCAGTTTTCGACGGGACTTTTTGTCGGTTTGTATAGTACGCCATGTGTCAAGTTTATGAGTTCGCCTATGTCATAGTATATACGCATGAGAGCTTCCACCTAGTTCTTGCAGCATATGATTGCGAGTAGAAGAGGCGCACTAAAAAGACAGTCACGACAAGGAGGCGCGAATATCGGGCGAAGTTAAATTGCTAAACGTATATTTGCACGTGCTGTGCAACACTTAGTTACCTGCCACGGGTTGCCGTCTAAGATGGTGGTAATTTTGTACTTGGTTGCACAAAGGGACGCCAACGAGGTCTGGTAGAACAGAAAACCTATTCGTTTTAACTGTAACAGCAAATTACGTATGCTTCTACTTTGTGCCGCCAGTGTTCAAGCATCTCATTTTGCATGTGTTTTACATCACCTGGAAGAAGAAACACTAACGCATTATTTACGCAGGAGGAATGAGGCTGAAGTTACCACGTCGACTGCCTATTAATTTTCATTCCCCCAACTTGTTCACTTGTTCACACAATCATTAAGGAACTTTACGCAATGCTGGATAAAATTCCAAATTTATTGTAAACTAAGTTAGTCATCGTTTCGCATGAATTAGGGAGATATGAAAGGTTTTTAGTTTCAGTTCCTGTTCTTCCTACTGCGATGAATATATTAGCGGATCAACGATGGTAATCTTATGTTCTTGTTCATTGCCATCTACGTCAATATCTAGTCTAAACTCCAGTTTAGTGTTTGAAGCTTATATATGCCTAAACATGCTGTAGGGATCACTTTCTATCCCAGAGGCCATGAATGTTTCTCAGCTCCGATCAGGTAAGCAGGGGTTCCTATGGCGACGGAGAAAAGGTGACGGATGGTTGGGTCAGTAGGGATTCAACCTATAGCAGTGGAACATCAGTTCCGGGTGTGACCTGTCTATCCGGTACTAATAAAAGATTTCCCCAAAATGCAATTACGCCCCAAATTGAACAAATCTGCTAGCTCTGTGAATGGAAACCTGCAGCGCCAGTTGTTATCAGACATAAATTTGTTTTTGTTAAGTCTAATTTGAAACTTGACCTAAATCTATAGTTCAGCAACAAATGAATTACTTTATTTGTCTAACTTGTTGAAAGCATCCAATACGTCTTGACCACTGAAAGCGATCCTTCACTTGTACCCCAATAAATTTCCTCTATATCTACTCAACCCGAACGCCCGCTCCGTCCTATTTCCGGTTCTAATCGAGCGCCATTTGCATAAACAATTCACACACCATGAAGGCATTATTCTTGGTAAACAAGTGCGCCCACAATTGCGCAAAACAATGGGCTGAACATAGTTTCGCCGACATCAAAATGCTATCTTTAGCAGCCAGACATAACTCGTATATGCATATTTATTGCCAAGGACTATTCTGGTATCTACAAGCGTTACGGTTATATATCTGGTGCCATTGTGCATGTTATTAATGACAATGGGCAGGGGGGTGTCATGACTGTATGCGGATGTTAGCATGAAGTGGCGACGAAATAAACTCAAAGGTCATGAGGATGTGTACTATGTGTTCGCAGATTTAAAACAGATGCCTCCTGAAATGAAATTACTGTCCAGGACGACGCAATTTGTAGCGTTACCATTCCTCTTCATAACTGGGACACGACTGCAATATATATCTTCGACGCCATCAAGGATATTGCACATAATTGACATTCACAACAAAGTTTCCTCCTCAATTAACTCAACGTTATTGTTTATCATAGGAGCTTAAGTTTCCTTGGACAAGTAATTGATTAATTTAGCTTTAGATAACTTCATCATAAGAAGTTGGAAGGTATAGCAAAACAGATTTTCCAAAAACTATTACAATGGTAAAAACATCATGTGCCAACTTACCAGTAAGAAGGTCCATGACCTTCCGTAGTTCTGCTTTCGTGAAGCAACAGCTCCTTAGGTCTTTGGGTGAATGGTATCTCGCCACTGGGCATTTTTGAATATGTGTTCCCAAGCCATAATATATTTCCTCCTGTATTCGCGTGATTGGCCGCAGGTAGGGAATGCCCCAGATATGGGGATAGCAGGTGCCTCTCTTGCAAGGCGGTCAATATTCACCTAAGTCTAGGGATAACGCAATATCACGATGTTTACGATTAGTTCTCCGCAATATAAACTGCCGCAATATCCGGCCACTCTATAAACAATATTAGCAAGTGGTTCGTGATGAAAGCATTGTTTACTGTCCTTGTATCAGCATAGCCCTTGATATGCACTCATCCCTAATGGTGGTGGAATAAACTATGATAATAATTGAGGACAAGTTGAAAGCTGGAGCGGAATGTCCCGATTCGTAAGCTTCGCACCAGATGAAAATTGACGAGGAAACGACCGTGATTCGATATACGATGATTGTCCTGGAGGACATTGCGTAGATGGAACTTGCACCATTTCGTTGCTGCAAACTTTTACGGTGCTACGACAGACAGACTATAATAAGTCGGCAACAATGACGAACCGAAATGTGGAAGAAGTCGAATGATGACTACACCAACGCCTGGAAGACATCAACCGGAGGAGAAATACTCTATCTAAGCCAGTGATTCTCAAAGTGGTCGATATCGACCCCTAGGGGGGTCTACGAGATGTGAATAGAGGTCTACGTAAGAGTAAATTCAAAAACAGTTCATAGGTGGAACGTACCAAATAATCCGCGGACAAACACGGGAAATACCCTTGGTCCCATCATTCCAAGTTGGGTATTCCCCAATACACATCAAATAAATTTCTAAAATTCTATATTAAGGGGTCTGTGAAAACTAACAATATCGGTAAGGGGTCTACTGGGCAAAAAAGTTTGAGAAACACTGATCTAGGCGATGGAGCAGACACTTGGAATGCGGATGTCCTTATTGTTTCCGACAAGCCCTCGGATTATGATGACATAATCTAGATACTATCTGTTTATCCATAATTCACTGCATACCTGTCAACTCATCAGATCCTTTAAGTGGGTGTTGAGATAGAATCGTCCCTTTCATACATTTGTCAAATACGGAGTAATTAGAAAATGTTTTCGATTTGCAATCGAATAAGGTGATGATGACGACCTGTGTTTGTTTTGCTCGTCTGAGACTACATTTATCTTACATATACGAACCCAGGAAGACTATAGACTTTCAGCTATTTCATCCTTCCCCAAATACCCTTTGTAACTGTCTGAAAGTGCCATGAGAAGCGGTAATATTTCATTGCGTTACCCAATACCGCATTTCAAGAAACTCGACTTGAGTGCAGTGGATCTTTAAACATTTATGTGTTAGCCGAGTGGACATTTGCCTCACCTCCCCTGACCTCGCTTTATTCAGCAGGTCTAAGGAAATGTATTATATTGCGCATTTATAGCAGCCAGGGTACGAAGTGCCTGCTTTTGAATTTCAATGTTGACCATTAAATTTAAACCTAACAAGGTTTTTAGCTACTTTGGAGGTTTCTATAATCGTTCAGATATTGTATAAACGCGAAAGTTTCAGTTTTAAATTTATCACAATCGCATATTGCGAACAATTTGCATTGCAAATTCAGTTTTTTTAATTGAAATAATGCTGATGCTATTTTTGTGTTATTCGTATTTAAAAACACATCTGCGTGCTTGGTTTACCCAGACGGTTCAGGGTCGGTCATTTTAAATATGCTTCAAAACTTTAAAGATATGTAAATGATTGAATGATAGCACGACCTAACAATTCTCAAAACTTCCACTTTCTTGGAGCCTTCAGAAACTCAATAAATCATATAACAGGAAAATTGGAAATAGATTGAAGCAGTCATAGGTTTAGAGGACATAAGGAAACCATTTTGGTCTCATTATAGCATGATTCAAGTTTTTTTTTCTAGAAAATTCCATTAGGAAACCTGTTTAGACTTGCTAAAGAAATTTCATAAAGAAAATTCATCATCTAGATCTAGATCTGGACTTATAATGGAGTCCCGATCGAAAATAGCTTATGGCTTTACCGACCCTGGATTGGTGTGTTCAACAGGGGGAAGTTTTGTTTCGCTTTTTTGCCAAGTTCATTATAATAAGAGTCCGACGGGACTGGTTTCCAGCAACTAGAGTGAATTAAGGAATAATTAATATATATTCACTACCCCGTTCTACCGCTCCCTACAGTGTGGGGTTTCGTGGAAGAGCGTACTCCAAACACCGTACTGTCCTCTTTCCACTGGGCGCTCGGTAGCTTTTTCGTGTTTTAAACTACAACGCCCTGACGGGGATTGAACCCAACACTTTCGGTATCGCAAATTTATACTTTGACCACTCGGCTACCGAGCAGTTGTGTGTTACAGGACTACAACAAGCAGAACATAGAAAACATTGGGTTATTGATGAAATTAGTTAATGAAGTTGCTTAACCCAAATTTATTATTACAACGTAACAAAGAATTAACTTGGTTTGCTTTTTAAACATGACTTTTAAACATTTCAACATTGGGTTATTTGAATTCAATACAAATTCCCACCTATTGATCGCAGAATATGCGTTGAACCGTTCCTCCTTTAACATTGAAAAGTGGTTTCGTTAGCTGTTCTCTGTAGAAAAGTTGAGAGCAAACGGTCCATAAAATTGCATACAATTGCGAAACTTGATATTAATTTGAATTTGAGACATCATGCTGGCAGTTCTGGCACAGTTTCAATTGCAACTTTTCCAAAATAGTACGAACACTGATGTTAACTTTTAACTTTAACTTTACTCCCAAATCTAATATTCCACTTGAGTGGTCTTTTCCGTCCAAATAATCTTAATTTTCCTGTTCAAAATTCCAATTAGCAATGCGGAACAATTTTCCTTGAGAACTAAATTGACTGGAATTGAAGAAAGTAAACTGAGTGTCGTTTATTAATGCAAACAATGATTTAGGTAAAGTGGATAGAAGTGGGTCGACCACGTCGCTTCACCAGACCAGATAGAAAACGTAAGACATCAATAAAAGAATAATGCTGAAGGTAGTTTATTAGATGAGTTATAGAAAGTCGAAGTTTGCACCTATGAAATAAACGTAATTGTCGAATTTAGAATACGATTTGTGTGAAGGCCAAAGTTTTCGGATCGTAAGTGTAAATGGGATCCTTAATGGGCTCCACATCCTTGTACGATAATCGCGCCGTGTACCCCATATCCTGACTTCGGGTGGCGTAGGAAACACGCTGCAGCAATCCGTCCGGGTGGTAAATGTAATAAACTCCCATTTCGTCGAACTTTGCGCTCGCCTCTGCTTGGAGATTCACTTCTTCCTTAGCCACCTGCTCCACGCCGACATCCTCGCTTGTTGCTGTTGTTGGCAGTTCAGTGGTGGCTGGTAAATCATCTCTACTTCCTGACACTTTGGGCACGCCATACTTCCGACCATTGTCCTGCTGCGATCGTTTCTTGTCTGTCGCTTGTTCTCCAATGAGTTGTCGGATGGGTAGGCGCACCAACTGCCCCATTGTAGGACTGCGCATCACCGGCGAAACGTCAATTAATTGAGAGAGAATGGGCACACCAGCCGGGGAAGATGTTGCTAACGCAATTAGGACCGACAGCAACACCATGACGCTGATCGCTAATTGCATTTTGCTGATTGAGTCGATTTACTTTGGCTAACTTGCCACACTGATCTGATGAACCACTTGATGGTTTGGTCACTGCGGTTCCTCTCTTTATATACCAACAAGAATCAATCGGCGCATTGGCCCAGTTGACGAATTCGCAATGTGAATCTTCGCCAATTTCATACGAATGTGCAATTAATTCTTTCAACACGCACATAATTTGCGCACAAACCATCACGTTTGATGGTGGCGCACTTCTTGCATTCGTAATTCATTACTCATGTGACTCGACTTCGCTCATGCAACGTAATTGTCAGTCTTAGACGAAAAACAAAGGTCGCAAATCAGGGCTTCTGGGCGCTCGCTGCAGAATACTAATAGCTGGCCAAGGCAGAATGGCTCAACGCTAAAAATTAATTCAATATGCGATTAATAATTGAATTGATGCTAAGGTTACTCGCATTCGCACGTACAAGAGAATTGATTGCGAAATGATGATTGTTTGTTAGGGAGAGATGGTTGTATGTGAAGCAATTTTCAAGTACCCCTCATTGGGACAACGATTCAGAATTGTATATAAAGCGAGCCACAATTGGATGTGGATATCAAATAAACGCGAAATTTACGCCATGGCGAAGGTACCATCGATGGTTCTCGTTGTTTGTGGGCTGACCTCATTCATATCTGCCTCACCGGAAAGCCCGATAAATAATCGTCGGCTGAACTTTATCAATTCGGCGAAATTGGCGCGCAAAATGCCATTTGGAGTATCCGGGTATCGGCCACAAGCCGAACAATTCCGTTTCCCTGCTCGTCAGCAACAAGGATACGTGTACCCACCTCCGGAAGTCGAGGACCAGAGCGAGGAGATACCAGTCACCAGTACGGAAATCCCTCAGACGACTACCTTACGAGAGATCGATGCTAAGAAGGATACGGAGGAACAATCGTCTAATTCAGAGGGTCAGACGTATGAGCAAAGAAGCACTTACTACATTTATTATCCTGATGGATTACTGCAAAAAGTTGCCTATGCTGCTAAGACGGAAGATATGGGTTTCACTGCCCGGCTTACCTACAAAGATGTGGAGCCCATCAAAGACCCGATTTACACTTACGATCCGAAGACGTTGGTTTTCAGCAAAATTGCATTTTAATTTCATTATTTGTATGTTGCTACAATACACATCAGAAACAATCAACCACATGATCATACTTACATTTAGCGTATTCTTCACCCTACTGTGATAACCTGGCCTATCTAGAAAGTATCGAAAAGTTTAAGGTACTCTGGTACTAAGGTTGTTTAGGTCCAACCTAGGATTTCCAATCAATAATCCATTTATGTCGTCATCAATATGACGTAATCACAAGACCTTAGACTAAAAAGAACGAAGGAGCGAACATTCATGAAGTGTATGTACTTTGAAACTTGCAGTTATTATTGGAAACGGATGTGATAGTCAACTAGTCTCAAGGAGTTTTTGTGATAAAACAATCTATCCGCAATCCGCGGGCAAGTATTGCGCAACCAGGCAAGAATTGCGCCTTCCCGTCCAAGGGGTCCTTATTATTATTAGGAATCATTATTTCGAAAGCTGCCAGTCGTCATCAGGGGCGTAGCGTGGGGGGTGCGGTGGGTGCGGTCCGCACCGGGCGGCACATTTAGAGGGCGGCAAAATGTTAAT
>JAOEHK010009591.1:0-12334 GCA_025447835.1 Labidoglobus nevermanni
TTTTACCATTCAATCCCGCCTCAAAAAGGCGCAAGGCATGAAGAGTGATCATAAGCGGTACATTTAAAATTTCTTAACCTACTTCAATTCCATGAAAAATAACGTATTGGAAGAAGTTTATAGAATGTCCTTGACCTAAAAAAGTTATATCCTTATATCGAGGGGACCAAAATGCATTAGTTTTATTCGTAATACCGAAGTTTTTTCAAGGGACCAGCAGTTTCAAACGTTATATCAGGGTTATTCGTTAAATCGGGGTTCGTTATATCGGGGTTTTACTGTATATAATAACTATTTTGTATGCAAATTATGTACGTATTTTTGTGATTTTTCACCAACCCGGTTTTTACGAGCACTCGGATTTAACGAGCAAATTTCACGGTCCCTTCGTGCTCGTTATAACCGAGTTCGACTGTATTACTTTCTCAATATTTTCCTGGCTTTTTCACTGTCTCCGTCGACGCGTATTTTTCCTTGGCCCATTTCTTTTCCATTTGGTTATTATTTCTGGGAGTGTGAAGAGCGTGAAAATGTCATTCAGACAGTCGCATCGGAAGCGCATCAGTCGCGCCTCAGTTCGGTCGGAGGTCCTTCGTCTCCGGTCCTTGCGGGCACGTCGTGCCCGAATCACTTTGAATACTCAAACTAGACGCTATACTCATGCATTTATGCAATAGGCGTCACAATGGCCACACTATCGCCTGTCAGGTTTGCATTATATAGCGCACTGTCAAACAAAAATATCAACTTTTCCGGTTTCCACCTGTCAGGAGCGCATCCCCTATCGATTCCTTTAATTTCTAAGTGGTATTGAATCATAGTAGAAATTAGAAATAGAATATCTTCCCGAGTTGAAGAAAAGACAATTTTCGGAATTTATTACAGAATTTTTGCATATTAGCAGCGATATGAATTGCTGGACGAAGAACTTTTGCAATACGTCACCGTTGCAAATGACGGCGAAGTCGACAATAATAATCGCATAATGCGGAAATCATTTATGAATGTGTCGCACGAAATCGATATCAAATGTGCAAAAAGTCGGCAACCCGTTCGCGCCCCTAAGAAATATGTCGAGGTTCGCAAATCGACGCGGCGCCCACTTGAAGGCATTATAAGTTGCAAACGAACATTCTGAAAATATTTATGAAGTCGAAAATTTTGCAGCATCCGGATGCAGCAGATGAGAATTCGCATTACTTCTTATTCCGCTTTCTACGCCCCGCTTTGGCACCGGAAAACTGTTTCGTCGACCTCCCATCGCGAAGAATTTACATCTTTACGTTATTTTGCTTTCTTTTGCAAAAACCATTCGTTTTTAACACTTTTTATTCGGTCGTTGTTTAATACTTTCCTTAAAAATTGTCATCAGGCTGTAACACATGCAAATACTCATTCAGATATTTGTTCATAAAATGTTTCGATTTTCGCATTAAAGGCTAAACCGCTCGGTAATCTGGCGAAACAGCAATTCTTGAGTTCGGACAAAATCACATAGAAACATAATCACACAGGGACAAAATCACATAAAGACGAAATAACATATGCCATAACATTGAGACAAAAAACATATTAGGTTTTTATGAACATGCAAAATTATCGAATTGTTCGACATAAGAGATATTCTTAGTGGGATATATTAGAAATTTTCGTATAATTTATCGAATGGGCATGAACTTAAGAAAGTTTATAAGTAAGTTTATATTAATTTCTTCAATAAAACGAAAGAAAAATATTGCAAAAAACACAAGTTGATATGATTTACGAAACACAAAAACTGCAATCACTGTGTCAATATATTTTTTATTCTCAATATTTTCTATAATACAATATATTCTCACTAACTCTTTACGAAAAAGATATAATGTTGATACATCATATAACATTAAGAAATATTAATAAAGGTGGTTCGTAAAAAATTCAGTCGCTCAGTGGCATTATAATTTTGAACTATGTTTGCAATACGTTGTTCCAACCTAATATATTTAAGATGGCCAGGGATTCGCTGACCAATGGTATATTGTAAATATATTGTGTGTTGAAAAGACACACATTGCTTATGGTTCAAAGTTGCAAGAACCTATCTTATTTAAGCAATTGTGACTTATTTGTTCAAGTAATTTTTAAAAAAGTACATAATGTGATTTTGTCCATGTGATTTTGTCTTGTGATTCTATCCTGACACCCTTGAGTTCAATCTCGTGCAAAGCACAGACGATAATCAGGCATATTAAACGGTGATTATGGCACGCATCTTCGTGTCGAAGTAAACTTTCCGCGGTTCAGGGTTAAAAGGTTTAGGTGGTGAAACTCTTATCATCACTGGGGAACATACAGCTGCCTCGTTTGGTCGAGGTGCCAGTTGAAGCCAAAATATAATACTGGAGGTGTGGTAATTATTGGCTAAACCTGCTGCTATATTATTTATTATTCTATTTCAAGCACTTGTTTTCATTGCACGCAAACTGATAGACATTCCACGCAAATGCTGATTGCTACCGTTAGCTACATTACAATTAGCATAATATATCCTAGTATCGAAGCGTTTAACTGCTCAGTATCCGAGCGGTAGCGCAGATGACCCAAGAGCCTAATGACTTGGGTTCAACCCTAGCACCGTATTACCTTTGATTAACGAGTGGCCAGTAGAGAGAGGACAGTAAGATTCTGAAATGATAGATGTGATTGCAGTAGGCTATTCTGTGATTCCCTATCCTATATCAAAAACCCAACCCTATCTTTCCTTCCAACTAAGTAGCCGTATAAAGAGTTGGCCTAAATACTTCATACAGAATGCACAAATTGGAATTCCTCCACTTCACCTCGATGCGAAAACCATTGCATCTTAAATGCTTCTTCTTCTGCCTTCATGGTTAGGCCTTCGGCCTTCTTCGATGATCATTGCTTTATGGTATGGGTAGGGGTCACTCCACTTCTTTCTTGGCCACCCCACGCTTTTACCGATTGGCGTCTAGTCTCTGGCGGTCGTTACTGATCTCCCTTCCACCCTGCTGTTCTAACCAGCAATGGGACTGTTCGTCCCATTGTTGCCTTTGCCTAATCCATGATGTTTGTAATATGGCATTTTTTCTTATGTCCTCGTTTCGGACATATCCACGAAGTTTTTTGCCCTGGATTCTCCTCAGAAGCACATCCCCTTTCCTTACTGTTTCGTTTCCTGGATGGAGCAGATACCGGCGTTCCCTTTCCTTCAGTTCTACTATTTCTTGCTCTCTATTAATGGGGATATCTTCCACGTACCAATGTGCAGTGGATTTAGCTTATACAGAGAGAGCCCATCCAAATAAACTCGCAGGCCACTTTGAAAATATATCAAAACTCCAAGGGACAAGTACAGGGATTACCCGTGAGTCTGCCACCGCCGGACTCTAGAATTCCCCGAGCTTGGCCGATACAGATTTTCTCTTAATTGAAAGCCCAAACTATCCCTGGAGCCGGATAAGCTCGGGGGAAACTCTGGTGATCTACATGGTACTACATTAACATCGGGTATTCCCCATCCTTGTTCGTTCCGTGGTCTTAAAGTCCGCCATCTTGAGAAGAACCCTCCATCGTAAATGCGCTCTAGTTTTTCTAGTACCCTGCAATAGAAGTCGCGTTGGCGAGCAACAATTCAACAAAATGTGATTGCTGTTGCCATAGAGGGTTTGGAAGATAATAAAACCCCATTAAAATTCAGCGCCTTGCCCACATCCAGCATCCTGCATCATCATGCGATTGTAAACCCTGTGGCGCTCAACGAATCAATAAACAATTATGATAAGTTGACGCGACCAGGATGAAGATAACACATCCCGACACCGGGAACAATTGCTAATGCGATGCGGGAGGCTGGAGCTCATCTCGCCACCGTCATTGTTTCGGTTTTAATTAAATTGTTGCTTGCTGCTGAATCTGTAAGTTGCATAACTGTTCCTGATGCATTCAGTAGAGTGTAAGTTTAAATTGGCGGCGCTGTTGCTGGCGGGCAAGTCCTTGGAGAAATGGATTCTCGCCGGCGGTGAAGTTTAGCCGACAATCGCGGCAAATAGCGACGTGTGCGATTACAATTAAGATCAATTTGTCGATGCGGTAAAACGACGCGGACATTTAATGCAATTACTTTCAGACGGCAGGGTGCGGCGAGAACAGGGCGAGAACGCGCGCGCGCCAGGCTAAGAAGATTACGGATAAATGGGTTACGGCAATCCATTTAGCACGCTCAAAAAGCAACACATGTCGAAGACCAATGTCGGTTGCAAGGAATTGCCACGCAAAACATATGGAAACTACGGTCTCAGGACAGAATCAAATAAGACATAATCACATGTGCCAAAATCACATTGAGACAAAATCACATATTTGTACCTTTTTCAAATTAAGTTTAGCAAAAAGGCCCATTTTCTTTAAATAAAATAGGTTCTTATAAAGACAATGACCCATTATTCAGAATTCAACTTGAAACTATAAGCAATCTGCAGCCGACCATATTGCAAGGACTACAAATTGTATCAAAGAATTGCATTCTGGGCTCCAATCACTTTTTTAATGCTCTCATCCAACTGTTTGGACATTTCTGGATAGAATCGTGAAGGAATTATCCTTTCAACACGCAATATGTTTACAACATACCGCTGGTCAGCGAATCCCTGGCCGTCTTGAATATTATAGGTTGAAACAACGTATTTCAAACATTGTTTAAGGCTATAATGCCAATGAGCGAATGAATTTTTTACGTACCATCAATCACCTGATAATATTCCTGATATTACTGATAATATATTGTTTTATCAGAAATATTTGAGAATAAAATCTCATTTGAAGCAGTGATTGCTGCTTTTATATTTTGTAAATCATTTCAACTTGTTTTTTACAATGTTTTTCTTTTGTTGTACTGAAGAATGTAATATAAACTTAAAGAAAGTTTATACCCATTCGATAAATATGCAACTAACGTCTCTTATGTGGTGAAATTGGATACTTTTGCATAAGTTTAATTTAAAAAACCCTAATATGTGATTTTGTCTCAATGTGATTTTGGCACGTTATTTTGTCTTTATGTGATTTCGTCCTTATGTAATTATGTCCCTATGTAATTTTATCCATGTGATTTCGTTATATGGGATTATGTCATGGAACTGCTAGAACTTGGGCTTGGAGGTAGCCTAAACAGTCTGTGAGGATTGGAAGAAGAAGCCGGCACTTCCATATTGTACGAAATGAAATATTACAGCACATAAATATCATATGAAACTAGGTTACGTCTCGACAATATGGCCGCGATACGACGCGCGAGGCAAACCGGGGGTGACTGTTTGGAATGCGTAAGAAAGAGTCCATTGTTCCGATAGCAGACATCTGATGTCGGAGCGACTTGGACAGATTTATACGTAATGTCTTTCGGCAGCGCAAAGGCGGGGAGAATTTAGTGTTAATTGCGATCGGAACATGCGATTCGACGAAATTTATCAATGGCGCACACTTGGGCAAACACCACCACCACCACCCACATTTCACTTATCACTGATTACTGATTTACTCTATTTATTTCACTTCAGTTACTCCCATTTCCCCTATACGAATCAAATTCTCGATTTATCTTCCATTTAGTCACACTTCCTGGGGTTACCATAAGCCAGTGCTTCTCAAACGTTTTTAGCATACCGCCCCCTTTTCAGGAAAAATATTACCTACCGTCCCCCGGCCTATTCATTTAAACCAAAGACAGCCAACCCAAATGAAGTCGCGGGACAAATACGGGGAATACCAGTGGGTCCACTGCCAGATTCTGGAATTCCCCGGGATTGTCCGTTGCGGCATTTGCAGATGTTTTATTCATGCACATCTCGACCTATGCCGGGCGGCGGTAAAGTCAACGGATAATCACACGGAAACCCATGGCCATGTTCTGAGTTAGAAAGTCCATCATCGCCCCCCTATATCGCTTTAGCGGCCACCAGAGGGTGGTAGCGCCCATAACTGCCATAGACTACATATTATAATTTACAAATGAAAATTCTGCAGTAAAGGCACTAATAAATTTGCTTATCACGACACGTTTAATTGATAGTGGATTCATTTTAAACGACCCTCAAATTAATATTAATTTCCACAGAATCCTTAATTGTGAACGGCGAGTTTCCATTGACCTTAATGAAACGTTACCGAACTTCTACGATTTTAATTCGCTGAGGCGTAAATAGACGCGAGATGATGTGACAGTGATAACATCAGTTTGCTGAAGTCAGTCAGCTTAAGATGGCGATGAGGGTGCCAGCCTTTCAACATTCTCGCGCAGATTACGCGTTCATATCTTATCTGTGGGGCATCCCCAAGCACGCTGTTAATGTAGACGGCATATTCGAACGGCGCTTTATTAAGATTTCCATGGGGCCGAGTACTTTGACTCCGACCCCAATATGCAATAGCCTCGTCACGCACCCAAAGAAATGGTTTCACGTTTTTCCCTGTTTCAATCGCGAACTCGATCAATGTGACGATTACCACCAGTATGTCCATGTGTCTGGTTCTCATTAATCATCATCCCACTGACGTGAACATCGCTTCTGATAAAAGCATTGCGATCGAGCAAAACCGGAAAACTTGGAAAATATCTTAGAGGATTGATCGAAGTAAATTACAAAATGCGGCTTTTGCTTCAACCTAGCCTTAAGATTTACTTGAGCAATTTGTGTAGGGATAGAATTAAAGATATAAACGAAAGGTTAAAGTATCAAAGAGAATATTTTCATGCCTGTTTCTTTGACTGTGGTTCTGGTTAATGGCATTGTAGAGGAGCGAGTTTCAGTTAGATTGCGTTGTGGCTTACCTTGTACGCGCCAAGATTCTCCACGACGCAGGGTAGACTAGCGTCCCGTCCTAAGGCCACGGTTACGTTCGGGATGGGCTCAACGAATCGGGGGTCCTCTGTCATTGCTGCAACATAAACAAAATCACTTTCAGACTCGAGCGACTCCGGCGGAGACGGTCGGAGAGACGGTGCTCTATTTTATTACATCCCTTCTATCTCGGCGGGAAGACATGCCATTGATATGCATGCGTTTTGAGCGCATTGGCGAATTTATTGCGGTTGACGCTTATAAAAACAATCTAACTTTGAAAATTTCATCTAGTCGCAACGAGATATGACAGGTATTCCCAATGGTGGGCGCCATTTTTCCGGTTAGGGGCGCTTGGTGAAATATGTTTGGGAAGCACTGGGTTCTATAAACAAAAGTCATTTCAGATTTGCTCGATTTCACTACGTAAATCTAGTTAAATGTAGATTTTTGTCATTTTTTGAAAAGATATTCAGATTTATGTAAACTACAATTGTAGCAACCCAAGGCATTGAGCAATGAGCAAATTTTTATAATATTCCCAAGTGTCGATCGATATTTCAGTGCAGTTTTCCATTATATTCTTTTCGCTATAACCCTCAAACCACGAGGTTTTTCCAATTATTCTTGTAGTTGTCTTTGCCCCAGGAGTATATGGAACACCTAATATTTCATTTCAATCGAATTATTTGTTTTTTGGGCGTAAATCAAGAACATACACAGACGAACAGATATACATTTATTTTTATATATATTTTATGTAAAATTTCCACGTAAATGCTACATTAGCATAGCATGTGATGCGCCCATTTAAGGTGGAGTATATGAGCTCCCTGTTTTCATTTCATCCACCTCATTGTGGATCCTGCACTGACAGCAAATGCTACCAGCGTGAAGGGCGCAAGAGTTGCTTGGGGCGTGCATAAGAATGCAGCCGAACAGGAGCGCTTAATGGTTTCTAATCCTCAGCGCGTGCTAATCCGTTGCATAGGGTCAAAGGGTTCCCATGCGAGGAGCGTAATGACATCGAAAGGGTGCGCTGATGCCCCCAGTATTGTTATTGAAGATCAGTTCGTGTCTCCTTTGACCGTTTGACGAAGCATTTCTTCCGCAGATTGCCTGATCCTGGTACGCAACATCTGCTTGCTCATAAATTTGCAATGAGAGCCTGTGCAGCCATTGTTCCGCCGCCCACTAATTGAAAATCCTTATCCATCCCCGTCCGCCATCCATATTAAAATATAAATCGCTTACGCCATTAGCGTGAGCTTCGCTTGAAGGTATTCAGATGATGGGTGCATTGAGAAATCGCCCACGAATCAAGGGGTGGCGGCGATTGCCAATGCCGCAAAAACGCTGCCAATTTCGGGGCGCCCTGTGTCCGCGCAAATATCGACTTTTTGTGCATTAACATGAATTAATCATGCTGCATGCGATGTGATGTGATGTAGGCGAAGGCCGGGGGTGATTGTTGACTGCCACCGTAAAGGCAGCGGGAAAAAATTAATTGCAGCATTGAGAGCAGCGTGTGGAGGCGCACTTGCTTTGGGAACATTATAATCACCGATGAAAATTTGACATCCACTCAGCGTATAGCAATTTGCGGGGAACGTACCAGCAGGAGCTTGACATTCTGTCATGTATCGCAACATGTAATTGATGAATGCGCAATAACTAAAGAATATTATTTGCTACATAGTTGGTGCCAGTGAGCAAAAAATGATTATCTATATATCTATATCTATAACTATATCTATATCTATAACTATATCTTTACCTATATCTATATCTATATCCATATCTATATCTATATCCATATCTATATCCATATCCATATCTATATCTATAACTATATCTATTTCTATATCTATATCTATATCTATATCCATATACATATCTATATCTATAACTATATCCATAACTATATCTATATATCTATAACTATATCTATATCTATACCTATATCTATATCCATATCTATATCCATATCTATAACAATATCTATATCTATTTCTATATCTATATCTATAACTATATCTATTTCTATATCCATATCTATATCTATATATATCTCTATATCTATAACTATATCTATATCTATACCTATATCCATATCCATATCTATATCTATATATACATATATATATCTATATCTATATCTATATCTATATTTATATCTATATCCATATCTATATCTATATCACTCTCAACGTGTTACGTTTAAACGTACAACAAATTGTTGGCAAGGCTTGGTGTTCGAGTCGCTACAAACATTGCCCGCGAATGGCATTGTACTAGGTTCAACTCCCAGCAATCGAAGTCAATTTTTCGTTGTATGTATGCTTTGGGGATGACTTCATCATTAGACTTTAATTGTTCGTACATCTAAAAATTTCATAACTTTCATTAGAATTGAATCTAGGTCTGTTTGTCTGTCCGTCTCTTTGTCCATCCATCTGTTTGTCCTCGATACATCTGATATACATATAATTTGATCGTAACGAAATATTGGAAATGTTCCATGTACTCCTGGGATCATTAACGCGAAAAAGCGAATTCTAGAATCCTCATGGTTGGAAAATTCCTCAAATGGAGAGAAAGGCAACGCTGGATGCTCCACTTAAATACCTATATGACGTACCCAGAAATGGGCAGACATAAATAGGATAACAAGGATATAAACTTGTAATGGCTACTATTCACTTTTAGGCTTTGAATCTATTGCCTCTGGAAACAACCTCCCAATTCTGCAAAAGCAACCCTATGCGAAAATGTTCCCGACTCCGCGAGTCCAATGTAAATGTCATTGTATTTCCACGCTTCCTTGTCTGGCACATGCGAATGTCACCGAATGGGCACTGCCTTCCAATTCTATCTATCTGCTTCATGCCCTCCATTCTGGCACCGCAGCAATCCCCAGTGATGTTTTTAAACTAACCGTTATCCCGGCAACGACAATGACAGCTAGAATTTGCTCCTAAATTGCTTCCTTTTGCGATTGTTTGTTGTTGCAACTTTTCACGCTGATCTCATGTCCTAGATAATGTTCATGAGTTTGTGCGCACTCACGGAAACTGATTTTCACCTTGGAATTGAATGGGGCAAAATAATAGATCGCAGGGCCACATAGGTGGCGCTTTTATTGCCAGGCTAACGCCTAATTTAAAGTTTCCGTTCTGCGAAAGCCGCAAAATCGATGACGCCATCAGTTATTAGGCCCGTTTGCCAATTCCACACATTTTCTCTTCCTCCTCGGATCTCCCAACTTTCCGCCCGGTGAAATATGTGCTTCTTAAGACGTCCTGATTCTTTGAGCAAATATCAGCGACAGATGCTCGCAGAGCAAAATTGATGCGGAATTTTACGACACCTGTGATCCTTTTTATATTGCAGATTTTAAAAATTGTGCCTACTTTAGTCATTTCTTCAAAGTACCGATATTGAAAAAGTGTTTAGTAGAATTACAAACTTATGAAACTTTTACTAGAATAGATTCTTTTGCTTATGCCGTTCGAATCCTCACTTAAGTGTTGTGAGTATTGGGAGTAGATGTGGGTAGTGCTAACGTCGTGAGGCACGATACCAATGTGCGGGGTTCGATTCCCAGCCACGGAAATATTATTCTGTGTGTTATAAGATCGCTTCTCTCTTTGGTAGTCATATTAACATCGTTGACTTATAAAATTGGCTCTAAGTACCTTACAAGTTCAAGTTATATATCCTTCCAAACCTATCCTAAATATTCGGGGTGATGTGGTGTAATGCTAACGTCGTCGGGAACGATACCAATGTGCTGGGTTCGATTCCCAGCCAGGGAAATATTATTATTTGTGTTATAGATCGCTTCTATCTTTGGTGGTCATATTAACATCGTTGACTTATAAAATTGGCTCTAAGTACCTTACAGGTTCAAGTTATATATCCTTCCAAACCTCTCCTAAGTATACGAAGGAGATGTGGTGTAATGCTAAAGTCGTGAGACGCGATACCCATATGCTAAGTTCGATACCCAGGCACGGAAATATTATTCTGCCTTATTATGCCTTAACGCTTCTTTGACTTATATAAGTGCCTCAAAGTTCATTACAAATGGAGGGTACACCAACATCTTGTAAGATGAAGAAACTGGTGATTCGCAGATATGAGAAGAACGAAGAAAAAGAAAAGATGTAAATTCTCGACTTTAAGGTCACCTTGCAGATCAATTTCGAGGATTGGCATATATACTCCTCTCCTAGAGACTTGTAAATGTGACGGATTATCCTGGCATGGAAGTAATCTGAGCATTTTTGGAAAGTGGAGCAAAAGTAATGATTGCAGATGCGGCAACTTTAACTTTGCCAAGTGCCACTCTCGGTTAACTTATATTTGGTCGTCAAAAATGGTGGTCTATGACCAGGGGCGGCAGTGATGGTCGAGATGGATGCGAGATGCCAGTCTTCGCTCGCGGCTGCTTTCCGAATATTGCGTATTCATTTTATTAGTGACAATAAAAGTGCTATCTTTGTACGATGCGCATATCTGCAGCACATCGTAGACGGCGGACGCGACGGCGTCGCGACGCCTGCCTCCACCGCCTGCTGCCGCCTTCGTCGACATTCATTGCAGTTTGTAGACGCACTAAACCGCAGCAGTTATCGTAAAATATTGTAGATTGCATTATGTGTTGGCTTGTTGTATATTTGATAAGGCGGAAAACTCGCGCAATATAAACGTATTGCACAGCGCCCGGCTGTCCTTTTCACGACGACACTTTGATTTACGAAAATTATTTCATTCCCTCCATACCCTGGGCTCAGCAGCTTTTCCAGTTATCCATTAATAATTCATCGTACTGCGAAAGTATTGAAAATTTACTTTGTTTCCAACTTTTCAAACCATTACCTTGATTTTTCGTCAACAATCTAAGCAAACCACCCGAAATGCTTAAGGATGTTATCGTTTTTCGTTCGCTAAATCGCATTCAATAATTCAACAAGAAGTTCGTGAGAGTACAAGTATTCGTTGAAAATATGCCTTTATGCTGGTGAAAAACGAGTGCGCAAAACTTTGTTGAATCATGCGACTTTCGACGACTTTCCTCTCCGATAGAAGTCCGCCGATAGATCACGTGCATGAATTGGCATCGCTTACGTCGTTATTACCTTTCGATGTCATCTACAAACACTTAAAAACTCTTCTCATTGTCCGCATTTGGCGTTCGCCGTGCGCCTTCCTCAAACTTTCCGCTTCTGCCACTCGCATCCACTCATGATCCTTGCGACGGTCGGGAACATGATGAACATGCCGGAGGAGTGTGTGTTATTGGGTTCCCTGACTGCTCCTCACAAGAATAGTCCGCACACGAAAACTCCCCACTCCCATCTCCCCACCAGATTACCGCTCACAAGATAGTCGCGCACAGCGAAATTCTCTCGTATTGAATTCTCCTCACACTCCGATTTGCCCACTGCTACATCTCCTCACACTGAATCTTCCCCACGAAATATATATTT
>JAOEHK010009613.1:0-12322 GCA_025447835.1 Labidoglobus nevermanni
CCATTCTTTCAATTTCCAAAATATCCCCCTCTGCGTCCATTTCAATGCCCATTTTTCCTGCCACCTCCTTTATCTTACCTCGTAATTGCTCTCCATCCTCTTCCTCAGCTTCTTCAATCCCCTGCACCACTACTTTCCTCCTTCCGATTTCCCTCCCTATGTTTTCCATTCTTTCCTCCTGCTTTGCTAATTTCTCCTTCATGCTCCCAACCTCCATTCTCAGTTCTTCACTCTCTTGCTTTAATTTCTCATGCTCCTTGCACATACCATCTATCTTCTCCTCTATCCTCTTCTCTCTGTCTTCAATCCTTCTGTTGCTGTCTTCTATCGCACATATTTTCTCTAGTATTTGCTGCATCTTATTCTCCATTCCTGCATGCATCTTAATCCTTCCTTCCTTCCTTCCTTCCCTTGCTTCACTCCTCGTTATAGTTCCACGACTCACTAAAAGCTACTCGTCCCGGTCGACCCGTTTGAGACTCTACCTTTGCAGCTTTTAGGTTATCTTGCACTCTCCTCTTCCCCTGACTTTCCACAGCCTTTCCGCGTTTTCTTCCTTTATTACTTGCTCCACCGACCTCTTTTCTACCACTTTCTTAACTCACTCCCAATCTCATACTTCTAAAACAAATTCTCTCACTGGATAGACCCTCGTGCACGGACGCCCTAACCTCTCTATTAAAGAATTATATGAGTGTTATTTCTGTAGTTTGCGATTATTATGTTTTTCCTGACACCGCACGGGGAATACCCGTGAATTTCTCGAGCTTCGCATTTCCGGGAATTTGATATTAACGATTATCTTAATTCTGTAAGTTTTCGGATCAAAAAATTATCCATCACGTTGAAAGAGGTGGTATAGCAGAAACAAGATAAAGACTAACCATGCATTGATCGGCATTTTGTTACTCACGGATCACATCATTGTTATTCGCTAAATTCGGCGTTATAGTGAGTCGACCTTTCAGTACAAGGAATATCTAGAAATTAGTTATTGATCTTTATGGTCAGCCAAATACTCTCATGTTGCCCGCTTATGTACCGAGAATGGCTTAGAATTCCCCAGAAGCTATTTGAATTACGTTTTATTTGGTTTTCTTGAAAACTATTGCTTTTCCATATTGCTCTTTTATAGCACATTGATTAGTACCAAATGTACAGAGAGTGTCGTTCTACTCAAGCCAACTCATCCATTTACATTGATTAGTACCGCAGTGAGTAGATGTAATCCAGGGGTCGCCAAACTTTTTTGAACGTCGACCCCTATATAAATTTTCTGGATCTCCATCGACCCATATAAAAGTAATTTTCAAATAAAACTATCTAAACTTTAGGCACGGGGTGTACCCGATGATGATTACCACGAAAACTGAGGGCGTGATAAAATATACTAAGAAATACTTCATGGATGGGCCGACTGTAAATTCACGGGAATGCGAATTTTGAAGACTCACTTGAAACAACAACTTGCAAATATACGGAAATGCTAAAATTAAAGTAGGAAGGAGATGGCCCTTCTCGCAAGTATGCTGGTCAAAGTTTACCAACTAACTATAAGTGCATACGCAGTTCGGTATGTGTGCATAACATATTAAGAATTGATTTTGCTTCGATCCCCAAAAGACCCCCTGGCTCAGATAGACCCTTGCCTTTGGCAAATAGACCCCTGGGGGATCTATAGATCCCAATCAAATCAAAAATTTCCCAGGGGTGCCGCGGCACCCAATTTGAGAAACTGTGCCTAAGTACATAGTGACAAAATAATGAAAACAATAATTGTCAAAATAAGTGTCTTCCACATTTATTGTTTTTCGCTATTTTACAATTCTAATAAATTATGTTTGCCCTCCGTAGATTTACATCACGTTTCTATAAATACGCAATGGATAAAATGGAAGACGAGCCATCGTCCTCCGAAGAGTCCTTCTGCAGTACGCCCAACCAAACCGTTGTCCAGAAATGGACGCAGAAGCTGGAGATCAATGAATTGACGTTGGAAACCTTTCGAGAGTACTGGCGCAAATGGGTGCCGCGAATCTACTCTCCGCCGATCAATCAATCCTGCCTAGAATGGGAGTTTGACGAAGGACAAGTCCAAACGCGTCTGTTTGAGCCGCTGGTGACGTTCATCACCAATGGGGACAACAGCGTGCTTCAGAACAACTCGATGGAGAAGCCCTCTTCCGTCTGCGGGCGCGTTTTCAAGCTCGGCGAGCCCACTTACATGTGCCGGGAATGCGGCACAGACATGACCTGCGTCCTCTGCGTGGACTGCTTCAAGCAATCCGAGCACCGATTCCACAAGTACAAAATGGGCACCTCGAACGGGGGCGGTTGCTGCGACTGCGGCGACGTGGAGGCTTGGAAGCGGGCTCCGTTCTGCGACATTCACATAAAGGGCACGCAGGCGGACGAAGCGTCGCGAACGTTACCGGACGACCTTGCTCAGCGTGCGCGAGTTGTCTTCGACGCAGTCCTCTGGTATTCGTATAACTTGCTCACTCTGGAGAACACCTCGTCCTTGAAGTTGAAAGACCCTGATGACGACCTGTACGACACGGACACATTTTGCACGATTCTCTACAATGACGAAGTGCACACGTTCGAGCAGGTCATCCAGACGATCAGTCGAGTCATCAAGTGCTCGCAGAAGCACGCCATTGAATACGTCACCAATATTGATCGCGAAGGGCGCACCGTGGTCAAATGCTCCAACTTTGAGGTGTGCCAAGAGCTGAAATACGAAATTGAGAAAATAACATCAAGACATGGGAATAAGCCACTCATTGCCCAAGTGGTCCATTCGCATGTGCTCGCCCATCAGATTTTCGCGATGAAACTGCTTTCCTGGCTGCAGCAGTTTCTCGGCTACGGGGTTGGCTTCCGCAAGATCTTCGCCGAAGTGGCGCTCAAGCCGCAGCAGTCAGAAGACCCATCGATCGTCAAGGGTATTTTGCTAAAGGACACGAAACTCTGGAAAAGCGCTCGAACCCATTGGCATCGTTTGCTCATCTCCGGAATGCTCTTGGAGTACGAAAACAAAAAGTCGCTGGCGAAAATTTTCACCAAAAATTACGGAAACCTCATGAAGGACTTTATCAAGGACGATCACGATCATTCCTTCTCCGTGTCCTCCCTTTCGGTGCAGCTGTTCACCGTACCCACCTTGGCTCACCAGTTAATTGAGCACGACGACGTTTTGTTCATTCTACTCAATACCTTCATCTCGGAGTGCTCACACAAATGCAACGCGATGAAGAAGATGGAATTCGAACGCAATGTGCCCACCATGCAGAGTCTGAAGCGAGCGCAGTATATTTTATACGACCTGAGGTACCTTCTCAGCGTCGTGCCCGAGGTGTGGACTGATGACCTCCGGAAGAGTTTCCTGCAGGGGCTGTCGGTCTTCTTGAACTTGTTGACGATGATGCAGGGCATGGACTCGACGATTCGCCAAATCGGCCAGCACATGGAGTACGAGCCGGAATGGGAAGCGGCTTTCAATCTGCATATCAAGCTGGCGTATTGCATCTCATTGATCTTGAAATGGTGCGGCACGGACAAGGTCGTCCTGGTAAAGGCGTACCGCGCCACGCTGAACAAGATCCATATGGAGCTTTCGGAAAACAATTGCTACGATGTCAACGACTCTGGCGAGTTGCGCGAATTGCTGAATTACAGCGTCATGTGCTTGCAGTATGATGTCTCCTCCAAGCAGGTGTCCATCCACTTGCCCCTCTCTCGGTTCCTAGCTGGATTACATCTGCATTTGGATAAGTACGACTTGAGCTTCAATGGACCGGAGTTCCAATGTCGAAAGCCCAACCCAGTGCAGATTATCGAACCCATTCTGCGGACGCAGGTGATGATTGCGCAGGTACATGCAGGAATGTGGCGGCGCAATGGGTACTCCCTTCTAAATCAAATCTTCTTCTACCACAACGTGAAATGCCGCTCGGAAATGTTAGATCGCGATATCACCCTGCTGCAAATCGGCGCGTCGCTCATTGAGGGCAATGAATTTCTGATTCATCTCCTCAACAAATTCGGATTACTGAAATGGGCATCGCCCAACACCGACCAGTCAGCCTTGAAGCAAAACGAAGACGATTGCATGCGTCAGACAGTTAATCTGATTGAAGAGTTTCTGCAACTTCTCATTGTGATCATTGCCGAAAGGCACGTGCCGGGTATTAGCAACTGTTCCACTGAGGACCGGATAAAGAAGGAGATCATTCAGCACCTGTGCATCTATCCGCTACCTCATTCCGAACTCAATAAAACGATACCTGACGACCTGACGCATGAGACTGGTTTAGATGAGGTGATTGGCTCTTTAGCCGACTTCAAAAAACCCACAGCACGGAACGGGAAAGGAGTGTATGAGCTAAAGCCGCAGTTTTATGACGACTACAATGTTTTCTTCTATCACTATACGCGCGAGGAGCTTTCAAAGTCCGAGGAAGCGCAGAGGAAACGCAGGAAGGCGGCCGGGGAACTTGAATGTGTGCCACCTCCGAAATTACCCAAGCTGCATGCGTCCTTTGACATGCTTGTGAACCTTCTGCAATGTGATATAATGCTGCATATTCTGCAAACGGTCCTCAATACATCCCTTAATCTGCAATCCCGCGTATTTTCCGAGTTACAATTGCACAAAGCTCTGCATCTCATTGGATTTGCTCTTTTGGAGGAAGAGTCCAAGAATTATCCGTTTCTGGAGTTTAGCGAGAAAGCAGCAAGGTGGAAGATTCCAAAACTTTTGGAAGAGTTGAGCAAAAGCGCCAGGATTGAGGCGCAAAAAGGTTTGATTCAGTGGACCATCAAGAAATTCAAATCCGTTATGAAGGCGGACGCACAAGCAACAGAGTCGTTTTCCTCATCGTCAATGATGGAAACTGAAACGAAGAAAGCTGATACCGAGAAAGAGCGAAGGGCGAAACTCGCTGCGGAAAGACGCGCTAAAATTATGGCTCAAATGCAAGCACAGCAGCATAATTTCATGAAAGAAAATGCTGAAATGTTCACGGAATCTACTGCGGCAGCAAGTCGCGACGAAAACATGGATGTTAGCGAGACCATTGATGTGATTCCAATCGCATTGGGGCCGAATCAAAGCTCCAGGGTGTTGGCAAATGATAAAATATATACATGCATACTTTGCCAAGAGGAGCAGAAGGTCACGTTGAATGGAAGACCAATGGTTCTGGCGGCGTTTGTTCACCAGGCGACGGTTCTGTGCCAGCAGCGGAATTGCGACTTTTTGCTGGACCATAAAAATCAGGACTCCTTGTATTTGAATTCCAATTTGGGCCCAGCACCACATACCAGCACCTGTGGCCATGTGATGCATAGATCATGTTGGGAGATCTACTACGACAACATTGTTTTGAAGGAGCACCGGCGACCTTATAGACTCCGCAGTCCCGCTAGCTACGACGTTGATAAACACGAGTTTCTATGTCCTCTTTGCGAGTGTTTAAGTAACACCGTCTTGGTTCTGTTACCTTCCCTCAGCTCCATTCAAGAACCCCATAAATTGAGCAATTTGTCATTTGAGAGTTGGATCGCTGGGATGAAGACAACATATAGAAAGAAAATGAAGGTCTCAGCGGAGAAATGCATAATCGACTGTCTAACAATGGAAGCATCACAAAGTTCGAACGAACCGGATGTGCAAGTTGCACCAGAGTGCGACAATTGCAGTGTCTTCAATAATGAAGTTGGAAAAACTAGCGCTAAGAAACATTTGGCGGACAAGTTGGACGACGAATTTTGGGAGTTTATAAACACGCTCGAAACGAACACTCCATACCTGGAACAGAGTTTCGTAGATATGATCGAGTTGTATACGCAGTACACTCGAGGCTGGCGAGGCAACCAACATCAAGCCGAACGAAGGCTGACTCTAATGTCCTGGAAGTCGTGCGCATACACAATCCATTCGATCGAGATCATTTTAAGGGATACAGACAAGCCGCTGTTAAATTTGTCCAGCAGACATCGAGATTGCCTCGAGAGTTTAGTGAGGATCTTAGGCGTGATGGGCACAGCTATACCGAACATAAGCGCAGTCATCTCGAACCATGCAATGTGCTTACTATCGATGCTATTTGAGAATCCGCTGGATGGGCCTTCGATTCTCGACTGGGATTCTTTTGGGTTGCTCGTATCATTAACTTTTTCGATACCAAGCTTATTCTGTGACGACGATCCGATCCCAGCTCCTCCGAATGGAAGTATATTGGAGTACTACACTCTACGACTGGTGTTTGTATGCCATATAGTGAAAATTTTAGTAGCAAACGACTTGTACGCAAGTTTATTTGCGGACGACATTGGTCTGATGGATGACGATATGGGAAGGGAGCATACTTCCGAGGACTCCTCTGCAGATCAACAACTCCTAGTAACTCTAATGATGTACGCCGGCCGGCGGTTCTCAAAACTACCCGATTTGAACATTTGGAATGAAGTGAAACGAGCCAGCAAACCGTTTCTGCGTTGCTGTGTGCTCCTGTATCACTTCATGACTGATGTGCCGGCACCTCTGAGCCTGCTGCAATCCGATGGGGACACCTATGAGAACCTCTGCTCCTATCTAGGCCTTCCAACCACCATGGCGGAGCTGTTTAACTCCCCGCTGATCATGGATCTGGTGAGGAAATGGTGTTCGCACGCTGAAGTGAAAGCCTTCATTCGGGGACATGGCACAATAAGCGCATATATAGTCAAGGAACCCTTGCCCATCAACAGACTAGTGCAGCTACCCAACGACTATAGCGAACTCATCAACACCGTGTCCACGTTCACGTGCCCCAATAGTGACCACGAGGACTCGCGCAATCCAACCATGTGTCTCGTTTGTGGGGAGATCTTATGCTCGCAGAGTTATTGCTGCCAGACAGAGGTGGACAAAGTTATCATGGGCGCGTGCAATTACCATGCACATAAATGCGGTGCAGGTGTTGGCATATTTCTGCGAGTGCGGGAATGCGAGATCATGTTCCTGGCAGCACCCAGTCGCGGATGCTTCGTTTCGCCGCCATATTTGGACGACTATGGGGAAACGGACGCAGGACTCCGAAGAGGCAATCCACTGCATTTGTGTCCGGATCGATATAAGAAATTAGAGTCGCAGTGGCTGAACCATAGCATATACGAAGAGATCTCGCGGTCGATGGAAGCGAGCAATGCGATTATGCCTACACAATGGCAGCATTTGTAATCTGGCCAATTGGATACTTAAATATTCACGAGCCAACACTAATGCTCGTTAAGCCAAATAAATCGATTAATTAACAAAATTTAAGGAAATAGCTTGTAATCAGCTTAGTTCAATATTAAGTATTCATCAAACGAAAGGCAATATTGGAATGGAATCAAATTGTTGCCTTATGATCAAGCAAAAGATGTTAATAAACTGTACCAAATCAATTCTTGTGTTTTCATCATTTTACTCTTCACCTTTATCTGAACCCACAAAAATGCGACATCCTTTCGGACGTGATGACAGCTGAGTACGACTTCCAGGGCCACTACTCGGTTATCGTCATTGATTCCCGAGAGGAGGCAGTGGAGGAGCACTCAAGAATCAAAAGCCAGTACATGTGCTAGTATACGGATGCATCGGTAGTGGCGCATGATATAGGAATAAGGGTCGTTGGCCCTTACTGTAGGGAAGCGATCCCTACCGGTTCGGGACCCTCTGTGCTACAAACTGAGGTCCTGGCCACCGACAGCCTGCGAAGCTAAATTCATATAGTCAACAATTAGGGCGAAGTTTTTGGAGAAATAGATGAGAAAAAACCAAATCGACGTTGTCGATCTCCAAAATTCTTCATTTAATTAAGCTGGAATCCCCGACCGGTTTCGGCCATTATGGCCATCTTCAAGGGGTATATAAAACAAATGTGGACACAGCCACCAACTGATGGCACCAAAGAACAGATTGTTGTGCCCAAATTCATATAGCTTCGACTCTATTACCCATCCACGGACCCTTCCCAACTTGTGTCCTGACACGGTAATACAGGAGGGAATTTTATTTATTTATTTCATTTAAAGTGGACAGAAACAGCTTGAAGCCTTTATAATGAGCACTGGGTAACATGAGTTGTCACTTAAGAGAAAATATACCTGTGTTTACATAGTCTAAATAAGTAAGCAAGTATATAACATACAAAATAAGCAGTAAACTATAGACTGTCAGACAAAATAACTGCATAGACCAAAACAAATTATGCGCAATAAAAGCAAGATACAGATAACAAGAGAGTAATATGAGACAAAATAAAATAAAATCAGATATTGATGTTTAAATATTAGCATAATATAATATAATCAGTTAGGACCACCGTTTGCTCAACTGCATTCAGCAACTCTGATACAGATGTGCAGAAGAGGTCCACATTTTCAAGGCAATTGTACAGATGGCACATCTTCTCAATGGGAGCCTACTTTCGAATAATAGTATTATTTTTGAGCAATTTGAATGTAACCGGTGACCTGAGATTTTTGCACGGAATGCCAAAGTTAAGAAGCGACAAAAATTGATCAGAATCAATGCGGTTATTGCAAAGAGAGAATAAGAATTTCACTAAAAGTTGTTTACCCCGCACTTTGAGGGAATTAAGACCCCAAGCGCGCATCAACTCTGAGAGGTCAGTTTCGATCTGGGTATACACCCTTTGTGAGTAGATGCAACTGCTTCAGCAATCTTTGGAGATTCTTCAGTCTGGACGAGTCGACAGCAAAATGAGGTGATCAGATAACACAGCCATAAAGGTATGGGAGCAGAGCCGCAAAAGGGGTCACTAATTGGAAACGACTGGCTGCAGGCAGGCCATACTGCTCGGTATACCATCAGCGCAAAGAGCTAAAGAGCTCGTGCTTCTCTCAAAGGGGAAATTGAGGAAGGTAACAGGCCTGCTGACAGGAGACCATCTCTTCAATTATCATTTGTATAAATTGGGGATAGTGGACTCGTCTACCTGTAGAGGATGTGATCTGCAGCAGGAATATGCACTCCACATACTCTGCACCTTTGAGGCGCTTTCTCACACACGGCAAAGGTTATGGGAGAGGAAATTTCCGACAACCTCTGAAATCTCCTCGGTGCCGACAAAAGAGCTCCTGGCTTTCCTCCGGGAAATTTCAGAGAGCCCTCTTGGCTTTTGAACATGGGTCATAGTACAATAGGCACCTTCATCTTAACTTTCATCTTAGTTAGCCCTGAAGCTTCAACAGTCTTCGTTTCTATTGTTCATTCATTCTTGGTGTGTACCAACATAAGATTTGTTTTTTTATGAAGAGGTTGAGGGCAAATGCATCACACTCATCCACTGATGGGTGACCCATTTGCGGGGCTAGCCGCTCGGATAGGCAGCCGACGACAATGCTATCCTCGACCGACCCACTAAATCCCGCTCTTATGCTATGGCCGTCCTTTTGGCTATATGCTATCCTGGTTGCTAAGCCTTAAAGGGTGTGAGAGACTGGCAGAGAAAAAGAGAAGAGGCCAGCTTGTGCTCGGGAGAAATATCTAAACCTGACTAGTTAGTGGGGTGGTTTCCAACTTAATGTTTAATATTCTAGTTTGGGTATCAAATGCAAAGATCTATGCATTGTTTCTCATTACAAATTAAGTAGTAAATGCATATTATGAAGCAATGAGATAGATCTCTCATCTGCTAACCCCCTTTCGGCCTAACATTCTATCATTTGTACTGTTTGCAATAATAAATATGTTTCCCTTAATTTAATTGGAATTAATTGGGTTCGATTAATTTGATTCATCGAGTATTTGTGAGAATAATCAAAATCACATTGTAATAATGAAACCAACTACAATTACATGAATCGTTCTGAAATTGAATGCTTCCAAATCATTTCGTGATCGAAGTGACTAAGAATTATTCAAATTCAAACGATTAGAAGGAATTTAAGAATGAACAAACATTTTCGAATGATTAAAATTGCCAATAAGATAGATATGAAAGAAAACGCAACTAACTGGAATTTCCAGGGTAGTTCATGATTGAGGTAGGTATCCGAATGAACAACCGAATACAATCATCTGCTGGATACCGTGAATAGGGTACTAAAAAGGGCAACATGATGGGATTCTAGAAAGGAAGAAAGACTGCCTAAATAAGGGCTCTGACAATTACTCTGATGATAATGTTGCATGAGGAGTAGGAGGAGAAGTAATATGATGAAAAAATGAGAAGTTGTCTTTCTCTAAATGATTTATTCCAGATGTCACAAAAATACATTAAGTTCCCGACCAGTTTCGGTCTATTTGGTCTATCAGTGGTGTTTTTAAGTGTGTTTTGTCGTATAACACCTAAATCGTGTGGAATGAGAATTCTAACAAAACAGAAAGGATTCGTGTCATTAATATAAGGACATCTATTTCGACTGTTTTTGTAATGAAGTTATAGTTAAATATGATTGTGCGATGTTTTTGGAGTTGAAGTAATTTTTTGAGGATGGAAAAGAAATTGTCGACGCTCCAAATGTATTTTAATGTATCTTAATCTTTATCTTTACTGCCAACCGGTTTCGGCCCCAAACATGGCCATCATCAGGGCAAAAATGTAAAAAGATGTTGAATTACAATGTAGTGAACATCATGTTAAGTTCATTTGGTTTTGAATGCCATTCCACCATCAACCGGTTGGCAGTAAAGATAAAGATTAAGATACATTAAAATATATTTGGAGCGTCGACAATTTCTTTTCCATCCTAAAAAATAGAAGTTATAGTTATTTGACCTTCTTATTTTGTAATTAAGACAAAGTATGCATTTCTAAATGAAAATATGGAAGTGGAGAAACAGTAAGCCAAGATGGCACCTGCTACTTGTTGCTGAGCTATAACCATGACGTCAGAATGAATTAGTCACTTAACAGGTCTGTGGTAGGTTTAGCCAATTCTCGGTACTGATCCTCCTATTTGCAGATACAAACAAAGCGTGAGCAATAATCGCCGCTAATTGCGGAATTAGTAATGGCAGCAATTGTCAGAGAACTTGGGTCTTCGCTGAAAGCCGAGGAGAGCTGCATTACTGAGACGGTGGATATTGCACCAGACGCAAAATTCGAATGCCCAATCTGTCTAAGTTGGCTTCGCGATCCTGTTGTAACTGCCTGTGGTCATCGATTTTGTCGAAATTGTATTGAATCCTGGCTGGCGTAAGTGAAAACCTTCAAACTTGAGCGACCTTAAGGAAAACTGGCTGAAGTTACTTGCAGAAAGGAACACCAATGCTGCCCCGTAGACAACATGAAACTGCAAAAATCTGACATCTTCCCGGACAACTTCACACGACGAGAAATATCGCAGCAAAGAACAAGGTGTCCGAATTTGAAACGTGGTTGTTTAGAGGAGTTATCGCCATTGGACGTCGAGTCTCATCTTCTAGTTTGTAAATTCAAGCCCATTGAATATCAGCTGCCTGATAACGAAAAGCTCAGGTGTAACTTTGTGGATGTCGGCTGTGATGCAAAGTTTGACGATGAACCTGGGTTACAACGACACCTTGAACATGACGTCCAGAAGCATTTGTTGGTAAGAGTTCTACGCAAGTAAGGTATATCCCATTGACATAAAAAATGCCTTCAAGCTGTTGTCGAGTGCATATCGGAACCTTAGGATGAGTGGACAAGCAGCGAATGCATCTTCAATTGCTCAACAGGCCACTTTTTGGGATCCACCTGCAAAGAGTGAACCAGGAAGCTCTACTCATGGAGCTTCTAGTGTTCCGGGCGAAGACGTCGAAAATTTATTCAAGTACTGAAGATCTCTAGTACACCAAGACCCCGCTTTACGCTGCCCTGTTTAGCACTGTTTCGCTTTAACGCTCTTTTATTTTGGCGTATTTTGCCATTCACATAAAGTTGCATAGAGTATAGGATTAGTTTAAAATTTCTCAATCATTTATTTGTTTTGCTTGTTCGCTGCAGTATCCAAACCTGCCGAGAATTATTGAACAAACAATAAGAGGTTTTTGGAAGAAGAATAATGTGCTAGATGCAATAGACCACATAGGCCTTTCTGGAATGAAGTAACACAAGAGTCTTTTAAAGGATAGGAGCATAGAATACATTTGGGCAGATCTAAGCAGGTAGGAGGACAATAGGAACTCTTCTGTTGATATGAAGGAAATAGTCGTAATTGCAAAACAAATTGGCGTAGATGGAGCAAATGTGGAAGACCACGAAGAAATTTCACAAGATACGAGTCTTTCGAAGGAGGAGCTTAAGTAATAAGTAGATAAAAATACAAAACTATTGAACATAGCGATTCTAGTGAAGAG
>JAOEHK010009624.1:0-12317 GCA_025447835.1 Labidoglobus nevermanni
GCGCATCCTTAGACCTCCTGTTCCCGTTCTGACCTCATTGCAATCTTCAGCATGTCTCAATTTCCATTTTTGCCCCTAGTCCATGAAGGTCCGCCTAATCGAATCGAACATTTGCGTTTGAGTCGCCAACTTTTGCGCTTTTCGCCACTCATATTTGATTTGCAGCTGGCAAGTTTGCGTGAAAGTCAGGCGGAAGAAGTTTGCAGCTGCATTTCATGGGGCGGACGCGCGCTGTTTCAGAAAACGGCCTTCTGAGCTACGAAAATCCCAACTACCATCTGGACCCGGCGCGCCTCGACGATGCACTCAACTCGAACACGGACGAGATCTACGAGGAGCTCTACCAGGAGCTGGACGACATCTGCAACATGGGCCACAAGGCGCCCCTGTCCGGCACGCCGAATCGCAAAGCGTACGCCGCCCTCAACATCGGTTCCATGGGGGTGGACATCACCACCGGGCCCGTCACGCATTCGCTCGATTCGCAGAACTACACCGATAATCGGAGGTACGACTCATACTGCAATTGCATTTCAGCGGCAACGAGCTGGAGGACAAACACTTGGGGACGGACACTTGGGGGGCTCGCCAAATGGATGCGCTTAGTTTCGCGCCACATCTTGTTTGAAATTGTTATCGAATCGTTGCGAAAACGAGGCAATTCGCGATCTTCACAGAATTGCAATGTCTTCAGCCAGCGAGGACATGAACATCAATCGCGCTACGAATTGCAAGCGAATTGCGTGAAGTGCATTCTACAGCATCGCATTTCGCATCCCTCTGAATTGTTATTCCCAGCTCAATCGGACGCATTCAGTGAACGCGCGCTCAGCGACTAATCAATTATTGCTAATCACCACGCATATTCGTGATGTCCTGAATATGCAAGACGTGTCCGGGAGCCGGCGTCGTTTTTAATGCATGGAAAAATATTGCGGAAGCTATCGGAGGCTTCGTTACCATTAGCTTCGCCCTTAGCTAAAACGTGGTCGCCTGGCGGGGTATAAAAATGAAGGGCTTTGGAGGCGGTCGATGGTCGATGAAAAGTAATATCTGATCAAAGCGAACGATGTGCAGTCGATCGTGACACGGGATTGCTTCGATTCCGGAGAGAGCGCGCGTACTTGTGGGGTGGAATTGAGTCTAAGATTGATTTTAGCCCGGCATGCGAGCACATTGTAGTCATGTTTATGCAATGAACTTGCGCTCGCATGTTGGACGCATTGCCAATCATTGTTGATTGACGAACGCGAGCGATTGGGGATGACAATTGCTTGCGATTGCAGCATATGCGAGAAATCGTTGATGAAGAACACAATCAAAGACAATCGCGACGAGGAGGAGGCGGAGGACGAGGAGGAGATGATGTGCATTCCGCATATCGCCGGCGAATTGAACAACGATCTGTATGCGATTCCCGTGAAGCGGCGAGCGCAGAAATCACCACCGGAAATCGAAGCTGGCTCGCCGGATAAGGAGCGCAGTGATGAGACCGATCTGCCGCCCGGCTGGGAGAAGCATGAAGGTATAGCGGAAGCTCACGGAGGAGCGTTGCGCCACTAATTGCAACAACGTCTACAATGCCTCAGATAACGACGGCCCTTATTACTGGCACATAAAGAGCGGCACCATTCAGCGCGAGCTGCCGGAGATGCCCAACAATGAGTGCGTCGAGGCGAACGAATCGAAGAACGACTTCTGCAAGGAAAGCGACAGCCTCATTCAGAAGTTTGAAAGCGTTACGGCGTCAGTGACGCGGAGCAGCACCAGCTCCGCCCTCGATCTGGACCTGGACGAGAGGAAGCGCAAGGACGACTTGGCGTTCAAGTAAGTCATTGTCGCTGCGTGTGCGCCTGGATATGAGCCAACATTGTGGTCGCAGAAGGCGCAGTTACCCGGCACGCCCGGAACCGGAGTCGAAGGACAGGCCAATACGGTTCGCGGTGCGCTCGCTGGGCTGGGTCGAGATCGCCGAAGAGGACCTCACGCCGGAGCGGAGCAGCAAGGCAGTGAACAAGTGCATCGTTGACCTCTCCCTGGGTCGCAATGATCTGCTGGACGTTGTGGGTCGGTGGGGCGATGTGAGTACCACTTCGCAATCTCGCATGAGAATCAAATGTCAATTGTCCCCGCTTAGGGCAAGGATCTGTTTATGGACTTGGACGAAGGCGCACTTAAGCTCATCGACCCGGAGAATTTGACTGTCCTCAATACGCAGCCCATTCACACGATTCGGGTGTGGGGCGTTGGCCGCGACAATGGAAGGTAAATTGCGATTTACGACCTATTGATAAATCATCTCGAGAACCGCTGCATCTGATAATATTCACACACAATTCGGTTTCCAATGTTCATATGTGATTAACTTGCATTTCTTTGTTTCATTACTTACTTTTCTGGAACGTACAGAGAGAGGTAATTCATCAAATTCTACGTTATGTCCCAACCCACCATGTGCTGCTTTGCATTATCCTATACCAGACCCGCGAAGCGAACAAGGATGGGGAATACCCCAAACATCCATAGAATTCCAGAAAATCTGAATAGCCCAGCTAGAAAACAATTGCAGATGGTGCAATGTCCGCTTGTTACGCTTCTTTTCTTCTTTATGAAAATGTATGCAAAATGACCCACGAGGTTGGGTTGGCCCTTCCTGGGCAAAGGCGCAATGGATAAGTGGGCTATGTTCCGATTTTAACGGGACACTCCTTGTTCTTTTGAATGCTGGTTCTCGTTCAACTTTAAAATATTATCATATATTATATATGAAAGTATATTTGCATAGTACCAATAATAATAAAAAATAATACTGTGCAAAATGTATCGGGTTGATCGATTTTTCAGTATCAAATTTTTTCAAGCGAGCCAATATTATCTGACGCGCACTCAAGTTACTTGATTTGTTATAGAAAAAGTTGTTTTTTCGCTATAACTTTCGAACCATGAGATTTTTTCAGTTTTTATTGCCGTTGTCATTGTCCCAGGAGTACCCAGGAGTTTCATTTCGATCTAATTATTTGTATTCTAGGCGTGAATTAAAGATACAAAGGGACAGAGAGACACATTTATTTTTGTATATAAAAATTGAAATTTCATTAAATTTGTTTGCAACAAAACGTGCTTACTATCCTATACCCAAATACTTTCCGCAGGGATTTTGCATACGTGGCCAGAGACAGGAGTACTCGCAAGCACATGTGTCATGTATTCCGATGCGATATGCCGGCGAGGACAATAGCGAACACGCTTCGAGATATTTGCAAGAAAATCATGATTGAACGCAGCTTGCAGCAGAACCTAGCGAAGCCAATTGATATCAACGGGCGAGGATTAGCGACGCGACCGACTAATCTGCCAACCGAGCATCGACGCTTCAATCGGAATGGTCAGGCTCTAGTCAGTGAGTGCGGTAGTCCAGCAATGCGCTCGGCGGAGCGATAGCGATGAATCGTGACTGATTACAGCACAATCGTTTCCTACGCCAATGGAGGAGCCGAAGAAAGTGCTGCGGGCTCAGTACTTGGGCTCGCTACAGGTGCATCAAGCCACCGGGATGGAGGTCCTCAACGAGGCGATCGATAGATTGGTCACCAGCATGCCGCAGGAGCAATGGCAATCGGTGAACGTTGCCGTTGCTCCTTCGATGATTAGCATACAGCAGCCCAGCGTAAGTGCGCGCTGAACCACTCGGTAGTCAAGCGGTAACGCAGTCTAGTGACTTGGGTTCAATCCCTGGCACAGCGTTACCGTTGACTATCGAGCGACAATACGACTTCTGAAATGGCAGATGTAGTTGCATCCCATCCCAATATCAAAATACTACGTTCCCTTCCAAAACAAAGAAGTCGTACAAGGAGGATGTTCCATGGGCCCAAATAGTAGGATAACCTAACCCAAGAATGACCACACCACAACGATTGCACCGATTCTCGTCCGATTGTTGAGATAATAAACATTTCCTTCTTGAATTGCGCGCCCAAAACTGGAGAGTTATGACTGAATGCTACTCCCAGAATAAGCGCGCCAAGAAGAGCATCAGACAGGTTATCTAGGAGTGTTGTAACAAGTCGCTGTCAATGTTCATTCATTTCCTGATATATTTGATCTTTCCAAATTCGGTGTTCTAAGTTGTTTGAATATAGTCTAGTAAAACTGTCATACCATTTTACAAATTTCCATCATCGATCACCGAAATTATGCGACATTGGGAGACGGCTTGAAAACTCCGCATGTCGTTGTAAACCGCTCGCTAGCCAGGCGGTAACGCAAATGGCGCACGGATGGCCCACGAGTCCAGTGACTTGGGTTCAATCCTTGGTACAGCGTTACTGTTGACTATCGAGCGGCCAGTAGAGAAAGGACAGTAGAACATAGCAGATGTGATTGCAGTGCGCTAGTTAACAGTGTTCTTCGCCCGGAAACAAAAGACATCAGTCAGGACAATCAAGACAAAGATCTATTCATAAGAAACGGTGCAATTAGATAAAACACCTGAGCAAAATATCGAAACATGGAATTAGATAAGCCCAAGGTCCGATGCCTATGTAACTTAATACCATCCGGTGATAGTAATGAATGAACAATGGGGAACAAAAGAGACACACAAAGTGCTGAATTGCAGAAAAGTCGTATTTAAGCCACACTGGAGAGCTGCTAGAGAGAGTTTGTATCCGGCAGGCAACCCAGCCAGTAACCAGAATCGTTCGTTAATAAGATGTTGTTATTAAGATTGACTGTATAGTTGTGTTGTTCGTACGCTACGCGAAGTCAACTCACAAACGCTTCAGACCATACGGTTCATCGGGCACGGGCACGGGCTTCAGCGCGGATTCTCTCTCCCTTTCCTTCTCGCGAGGCGCCTTTCTGCCTGCGGGTTGAATCGGTCGCGTAACACACGCTTAACTCGCTCCTTTACGACTCCGCATCCTATCCCAATAATCCTACTACATTCCCTTCCAAAAACAACGGTATGTACAATGAGTCCGAATGGTAGGGCCTATGTTCTGCGTGTCACACGCCCTCAAACAAAGCAACCAACCAGCCAAGTGCGCGCTGAGCCATTCGCTGCAACCTGCCCATTATTACTGCTTCCAGGACGAGAAACTGATCGCCGAGTGTCGCGTGCGATACCTTTCGTTCCTAGGCATCGGCAGGAATGTGAAGCAATGCGCATTCATTATGCACACCGCTCAGGACACGTTCGTGGCGCACGTGTTCCATTGCGAGCCGTCATCCGGCGCCCTGTGCAAGACCGTGGAGGCGGCGTGCAAGCTGCGCTACCAGAAATGCCTCGATGCGCATCCACAGGGTCTCGGCCGCAGCCACTCCAACTTGCACACGCCGGGCAAGAGCATTGGGGCTGCTCTGAAATCAATCGTCGGATCGCTAACGGGGCGCAAAAGTAAAAGCACAGAGTCCTGAGACGAAGCCCAGTCTCTGCAGGTATTTGCTCGCTGCCATTGCATCGGATGCGAGTGATCTTACACTCAATTCTAGGAGCTCTGGCCACTGCCTGCGGAGCGCGAGGTAATCAGACACAGGCATCTGCAGTCGCCCCTCACGATGAAGTATTTCAGTACGAGTCCACCCTCGGTCGAACTCCAGTCCCTCCTCTCTCCCACCCTCGATTACAGGCGACTACAAATTGCCCGATGGGATTCGACTAGTTAGGCGTCATCGGCACCTCTTCGCACCGTCAATATCACATGATCCGATACGAGGGAATTGTAGGAGATGCTTCAATAGGGTTGAATAAGTTCCAGGATAGGAAACGAAATCAAAATTGCTACGTTTTTAACGCAAAATTCATGCAAACCTGCGCGTCACTGTTTTTCTAGCAAATTAATCGACTACAACCGCAATTAGAGGACGCTGAAGATGGACATTCACAATTTACAACACTATCTTAAATGCTAAATTGGATGTGCTTCATACAAAAATAGCCTTTCATAAATAAGTAATGGATAAGAAACAAATAACTATTGATAAGGCGCAAGCGAAGGGAATTGTTAATGACGAATTGCGTTACCATTTACAAAAGCAGCAAGAATTCCATTCGCCATCGGATGTCATCTTGATTCTGGTTGCCAGGTCGAAGGAAGATAAGCAGCTGAAGAGAATTAAGCAAACTTGCTAAGCACCAAAATTTTACCTTTAACATTGTGTCATGTAAAGTGTTTACAATTCTGTAAATACTGCTAAGGCTGTTGAGACTGCTTAATTAATATTGTATAGTAATTGCTAAATTAATTGACACCAACAAGGTTGGTCATTTTACCAGAAACGATTGCGTACAATGAACAAGAAGCATTTGCGGGAAAAATCATCACGATGCAATCAATATTCATTAAGAACGATACGTTTCAATGTTAAATATTGCATTGCTAAATCTAATTTTAGACATGAGCTTTACGTGTAGCTGCATTCAAAGACAATGGAGACAAAAGCATAATATTGCGGAAGCAGGCTAAATATGCAGCACAATCGTACACATTCCTCTTACGCAGTGTGTTTCTCATCGTTTGCACGAAAAAATCATAAAAATACACAATGCAAGAGCTTTAGAAACGTTGTTATTATGATTTCTCTTTGCAATTTGTGTACTTTCAAAGCTTTTTGGAACAGAATGCGGTGATGGGAATAGTTACGAGGAGATGAGTTGAACTTTTGCAAATTGACAAAAAATTGTTGTATATACACGCCTTTCATGTACGTACCTACAGATGTAAAGTGCTAAATTCTATATTTTCCGGTTCTCTATATCGCATGTATGAGTGCAATGTGAAGATGGTAGAAGGAAGAGAAAGCCTTTGCTCTAGTTACCTTGACGCTTGAAGACAGGGCCGGCGCAACCTTTTGTGGGGCCGGGTTCATAAGTTGCATATTTCCATGCGTTGGATGAACCCTCGGAGTCCGCCAACTAAACCGCGTGCTTAACCCCCGTTGCGCCGGCCCTGCTTGAAGGATTCATGTGGTGGTAAAATCGAAGCGGAAGTCAGACAGGGCAAAAAGGGGCGAAATACAAGGCACGGATATGAATAAATCTGACGAAACAAAAATGGTGGAGATTTCATTTAAATATTTTTATAAAATTAGTAGTATGAAGCAGCGTATGAAGCTGGAATTTACGTATAGTTACAAGTCACCCTATTCATTGTGCATTCAGTGTGCATTTGATGCTGCATTTTCCTCAGTTTGTCACTTACGTTGGTAAACAAGTAATTTAGCTGTAAAGCAAACATAATTATGGTCGTTGTTGTACCATACTGCACACAAAGTGAAGGAAATGCAAAAATAAGTAAGACAAGACGTACTCAAACCATTGCCATAACGCAAACTATGCACACACGCACACATACAATTGCTTTTATGAATATACATTGATTCAGACAAGTCGCAAGGGATGACAAAGGGGTGAATTCATCAAGGACATATTTAGTAAGCGTGATCGAACACTTATCAGTCTAATCAAAATGGAAACAAACTACCTATGCCTGCAATTCTTTTCTTTTCCTACATTACTTAAAATGCCTAATAAATTGCATACACATTTATGAATACAATCTTGATATTTCCAGCTGCTGCAAGATGGTTTCATGTGAAGATAAAAATGTCCTGGTGATTACTGTATTTTACAGACTATAAAACGCAGGCAACTTTTAGCACCAAAATTTAAAAAAAACTAACCGAAAATATAAAAATAACGCATATTTAATAAGGGTGTTCCCCCGTAGAAGTTTTTGGAGAGTAGTAGATGAAACGGTATCTGAAAGCATCAACACATCAACAATAGACTTCATTCCTTCCTTTATATATCATATCGTCCTCATTCTTGTCCATCAAGATTGATCTCACAGTTTTCTTAAATGATTTAATGATAACCTCCATCTTCACTGAATCCCTAGACGTTTTTACCCATTTGCAAACTTCTCCAATTGCAGGCCTCCTGATCCTCCCAGTAGGGGTGAAATTCAATCGAGTTAGAAAATATAAAAATAACGCTTATTTAATAAGGGTGTTCCTCCGTAGAAGTTTTTGGAGAGTAGTAGATGAAACAGTGTCAGTGAAAGCATCAACGCTTCAACAATAGACTCTTCATCCCTTCCTTTATATATCATATCGTCCTCATTTTTGTCTATCAAGATTGATATCCCAGTTTTCTTAAATCATTTAATGATAACCTCCATCTTCACTGAATCCCAAGACGTTTTTACCCATTTGTAAACTTCTCCAATTGCAGGCCTCCTGATCCTCCCAGTAGGGGTAAAATTCAATCGAGTTTAGAGAATGTTAGATGGTACATTAATCCCAGATTTGTTTTGGCATTTTGCAATGCGGTTCAGATCTTATAATATGCATTGCTGAGTCTTCAATGCATATTATAAGAGGGGTAAAATTGTTGATAGAAGTGGCATTTAATAGTTTAAACTCCATTCTGAAAAGCAAACGAATTTGCAGAATAGTTGTCATCTACCTGATGAAGACAATGTGTTGTCGAAACGCGTTGCAAGAGCAACTATAAATTATTTAAAACTCGACCTGCAAATTCGTTTGCTTTTCAGGGGTAAAATTCTTGGTACCATTGCTCATCTAAGATGACCAAGCCTCTGATATGGCTTGCTTGAGAGGCATGTTAATTGAGACATCTAATGGCTGTAACTGTGATGTGTTTTAGTGATGAGAAAGGTGTGACCTCAGAACATGTCAAGCACCAGCAGAGATTCATTTCTTAGTAATCCTCCAGGCCTCCTTCCCAAATCTTTTAACCCTTATCATTGGCGGGGACTAAGAATTTTGTTGGCATTTCTGGGTGGTTGTCAGTAAAGCCCGTCGGCACCTTGAAAGGATTTGTATTTATTTAGAAGAAACGACCTCGCCAAGCAGTGACGAAGTCCAAGAAGCAAGGCGTTTGTTAACCGATAGAATTGTGGGAATCGGGGGTGCAGTCGACGTCTTGGATTGATTGGAAGAAACGGGTCGCCCTCGTCGAGCTGTGGCGAAGTCCGGAAATCGAGGCTTCTTCGTTAGCCGATAGAATAAAACCGGACAGTTTCGTTGAGTCCCGTGGTCGAGTTAGCACGTGTTTTTCTTCGCCAATTCGTCTTATCGTCCGTAAAATAGGGTATATTCATGTCCATATATTTATAACCTTGAACCCAGGTTCCCTTGATGGGCAGGACATCGAAGTGTAAGTTTGATAATTATCCTAGCGGCTCGAGGTCATCAGAAATTGATAAATCGGTTGACTCATACATATACTGAGTGCGGACTAGTATGCAATATTTTAGTTCAAATTATTGTCTGCTATGATTCCGAAAGCAAGCTCTTTGTTTGCAATTGCGTGCGTCGTGTTTGTTTCGCAAATAGAATGTGCAGATCCGAATGTGGATGTTTATTTGAGTACGGTAAGGAACAGACAAACGGCAGTGCAATTCAGTATTTATCAGAATCACTTAATTTTTTAATCCATAGCCGCAAATAATTCGTCATCATGGCTATGCGTCTCAGTCGCACACAATTCAAACTGAAGATGGCTACCTATTGACTTTACACCGTATTCCTCGCTCAAAGGACGGAGCCCTTGGCAAACAATCCGTCTTTTTACAGCACGGAATTTTCGCGAGCAGTTCTTGTTTCGTTTCGCAGGGCAACAATTCATTAGGTTCGTAGCCGGTTGCTGGAGATGCAAAGTTTGCCATTTTCTTTATCCCCAAAGCCTTCATTCTCGCCGATATGGGGTACGATGTATGGTTGGGAAATGCGCGCGGAAATGGCTACTCCCAAGGGCACTCGTGGCTTGCCCCAACTGACGCAAAGTTTTGGAACTTTTCCTGGCACGAAATGGCCGTATTTGACATTCCCGCCGTCCTAACATACATTGCAGAAGAAACCAATAGGCCAGGCGAGATTATCTACATTGGTCATTCGATGGGCACGACCATGTTCTTTGCGTTCTCCTCCTTGCTTCCGGAGGCCGCACAGAATGTGAAAGCAATGGTGGCACTTGCTCCAGTCGCTCTCATGACCAACATTACATCACCCATTCACCTCTTAGCCCCGTGGGTTGACGATATTGCGGTGGGTTGACGGTTTACTGGAATCCTCGCCGTATGATGAGAGTCGTGATTGACGTTTCAGTTCATCACCAAGCATTTGGGGATTAACGAGTTTCTGCCGAGCAATAAAATCATCAATCTGCTCGCGAGCAAATGCGTCACTTCGTATACTCGAGCAATTTGCGAGAATTTATTGTTCCTCTTTGCTGGCTTCGATAAGGCGGAGGTGGATAAGGTAATGTTAGGAGTTGAGGGCAGTGGCGTAGCGTGGTTTTCTACCAATTTTGTCGCTCCCTTAATGAGTTATTTCCATATAAACTTTACACCAATTTTACTGTCTACGGCATGGGTTCCCAAACTATTGAGCTCTGTGCCCCCCTTTGTCGTGTTTCAAAATTCTCACGCCCCCCCTAGGGCAATTAAATTGTTAATTCACAGCACAAGCAACAAATTAATATACTGAACAGTAATATACTAGAAAAGGATTATGGTATATATGTTATTACAAATATAATCACTAAGGGCTGAAATATGAAAATCGTTTGTCTGCATTTGAAACTTAATACTGAAAACACTATCCTTATAGCCTACCTAGCCAAGTAGCCCCAGAATAGTCTGAATAATAAAGGATTTTCACAAGATAAAATAATTAATGCAATAGGGTGCTGCTGCATTGCTGCAATTAGCTTGGAAATTCTGGGCATTCTGTTCTTTTGCTATGATTTGATTAGAACCAAACTGGAAAAGCTTCTTTCGCAGAGGTACATAGCTGAAATTTGAATGTACTCACGCCCCCCTTGAATATCGCTCACGTCCCCCTTGGGGGGCGCGCCCCACAGTTTGGGAAACCATGGTCTACGGGTACGTTCCACCTATGAACTGTATCATACCAATTATCAACATTTTGCTGCCCTTTAAATGTACCCCCCACGCTACGCTATTGGTTGAGGGTCGACTAGATTCGCTCTAATTTTGCTTCACGTTAGGATGTACTTGATGTGGTCCTGGGTCATGTCACCTCGGGCACATCTACGAAAACCGTTTTGCATTATTTGCAAGAAATTGCAAACCGCGGTAAGTTCCAGCGCTACGACTACGGGACAAAGGGCAATATCCTTGAGTACGGCCAAGCGACGCCTCCACTGTACGCAGTTTACGATATCAAAGTGCCAATCTATTTAATGTACGCTGATGACGACATGCTAGCCAATCCGTGTGTAGGTACCCATTGCAGAAGCTCTCGACAATTTGCAGCAATTTGTGCAATTCGCAGGACGTCAAAACGTTGTACTCGTCCCTTTCGTCGCCGATCGGAATCTACGAGGTGCCCATCAAGACCTTCAATCATGTCGACTTCATATTTGCTCGCGATGCGCCGCAATTTGTTTACCAGCAATTATTGCAAGTGATTCGGAATAGGTAAGCTGAACCGGCAAATAATGCATTCAGGTTGAGAGGTTTCATTATTATAATGAGTCGAACAGTTCAGTCAGTGGATGAAGTCGAGCGTGACACATGAGAAGGGAAATTTTATGCTCGGAAACTTTCCAAGCTAGACTTTAGTTGCGCATTCACTTTGATTGGCGATTAACTTTTATTTGCAAATCTACCGTTTGCTCTTCGTTTTATGGAAAGTGTTGAGTTTGATTCTTCCTCGTTGCCGCTAGCTACTCCACTCCACATTAGATTATCGAACGGAATAGATCGAGATTAGAGAGCCGCTTAGTTGCGCATTTTTCAGAAGCGTGTCAATCGGTATGCACGCTACTCGAATCTTAGCTAATTGCTAAATGCTGGTAATCATCATCGCCAATACGTTTCACTTAATTTCATTGTTTTCTCTTCACTTTCCAAGCATTATTGTTAAGTGTTCACATTTGTATTTTCTATGCTTTTCGAATAAATTAAATTCGTTAAGATTTAAAACAGTTGTTGAAACGAGTTATTTCAAGATTTCGTTTTTTGCTTTTTCTTTCCGGATCCTTTATACCAGTGTTTCCCAAGGTGGTGCGTACGTCCCATCGGGGGGATTTTTATTAAATTATTATAGTTGTCATCTGTCTGATGAAGACAATGTGTTGTCGAAACGCGTTGCAAGAGCAACTACAAAGCCTTTTAAACTCGACTTCGGCAAATTCGTTTGTTTTTCAGAATGGAGTTTAAACTATTAAATGCCACTTCTATCAACTATCGAGTGTAGTGAATGTTGGATGGTACATTAATCCCAGGTTTGTTATTAGCATTTTGCAATGCCGTTCAGAT